>JAQGDG010000501.1:0-128361 GCA_029844215.1 Przewalskia tangutica | reverse complement strand
CGGTCCTCCGCTAGCCTTCGTGATCGCTCGTATTCGAGCCGGTCAGTGGCTCCGTGGCTTCTCGTTCACGTGATATACACGCCGCCGAGCTACCGGCTCAGTTTTTCTCAAACACGATGCGCGCACGCCATCCCGGGAATGTCGCCTTTTTATCGGTGCTTGTTTTTTCCCCGCGCTGCCGTGGCTATATGACGAAACTGTCTCATTAGGAAGGGATGCGCATGCACGACCACCTACCGGCCGCGTTCATCGCCATACATAATGCTCACAGTATGTGCCTATGATTAGAGTGGAGGCGGTAGATTAGGGTATATCCTTAACCTACAGAGATTTGTATGCATGATATGAGTGACCTTATTATTGTGTGCTATGTGCGGATAGCATTATGTTGGTTATGAGTTGGAAAGCATGGTTAGTTGAAAGGATATGTATGGGGCGTGGAAAGTGTGAACCTTAGAATATTTCGTGTTGAGACATTAGAGGTAAGGTCATCTTGAATAAAAGATTTTACGGTTAGTCTTTGTTGAAATACTTGGTTGCGTATAAATGTGTTGTGGGATAAGTCCATGGGTAGTGTGAAATAGAAGTGGTAGCTTTCATGACCTGTATAGGTAAGATTGTTCCGGATCGAAAGCGAGAGCTTGATTGTTATACCCGTATTTCAGTATGCGTGAAATGCGTAAGTTGGCCTTAAAGTTAGGCTTGGGCGTTTTTGGGCGCAACTCCGCAAGCGAATAGTTTCCGACGAAACGTTTCCCTGACTTTCGTAGGGTAAATTCGGCTATGCCATTTCTAATTTTTAGTTTTCAGAGGCGAAACATTTTGGACCAGCGGAGGCGACACTTGTCACCCTCATTGATGGATGTGAGGCGTTCTTAGGGCGAATGGATGGTCAATTTTGTCAAGTAGTTAGTAGGATATTTTGTGTGCAAGTTGGCTAGGTACACTTGCCTAATCTTGACCTTAAACTTGCCTAGCACTTGGCTAAATCTTGGCCATTGGTTGGCCATGTCTTGACCTATAAATACCAGCCAAGATGAAGAGTTCTTCGTCCACAAATTCCTTTCAAGTCTTGAAAATCCTCTCCTCTCCCTTAAGCCTATTTTCGTCCAAACACCTCCCCTGGAGAAGCTAGCGAGGCTACCCACTGCCTAGCCGAAATCTACCACTCCCAGTAGAAAAGTTGCCTTCTAGTATTGTTATAATGCCCAAAATACTAGCCCAAATCCTTTTGTACTTAGTAGAAGTTGTGAAGAACACCAAGGTTTCCTTGGAGCATCTGACTTAGAGCAAAACCTTGCTTTCTGTAGCGACTTTATCTAGGATATTATTGGGCTTACCAGGTAACTAATCCTAACCCTCTTTTGAATTAGAGAATACTTACTGTAGTAGTATAAGAATAAGTATTAGATACTTAGAAGAATATTGCGAATAGAGATTGAACTGTTATCACGATGAAGGGTTTAAAGAAGAATAATCAAATTGTACTTACATAATTTTTCACGATGGACTTGAGTAGCTCAGGGTAGGGAAGTGCTGCCCAATTTTAGTAGGATATAGAACCCTCTGTTTAGAAGCCCGTTTTACAAAGTAGTGCGAGCGTTGATAGGCGTGTCGACTATTATATTTGATTCTCTAGCGCGACATATTGACTTGGCGGTGGTTTTATTTGAGAAGGTATGTGATTCTTCCTAAAGCATGATATTTTACAATATATATGTAATGCGGTAGGCGTACATCGTTAAATGAATAATACTTACAGCAATGCCTCACGACTTAAGCTTTGAATAATACTTACGGCAATGCCTCGGCTTAAGCACGAATAATAAAGATGCGAAAGCATTTCAAAAGAATAAGAATCATTTTTAGAAGAGAACTAATTGGTTTTAAAGCGAAGCTTAAGAGTTATACTAGCTTTATGGGAAGTTAAGTATAACCACTTAAGAATGATAAAGCAGGTTGCCTATGTTTACTGGACTTATATTGAATTGTGAAAAGAATAATAAGATGGTTTGATAAGTAGACATGATATGATGCTATGTGTGTTAGTGTCTTTTAACGTTTGTATAGGAGAGTATTCTTGTTGTTCTTATGTTGTTTAAAGATGGCATTATGTTAGTGTACTATCGCTCTGCCTCTTGACATTTCTGGGGTTAAGTGCCATCCGATGCGGGGTAGACTCGAGTGATGCAGGACCATGATTCGGGAATACCTCATGCGGGTCGAGGACTATGCGGAGCTAGAGTTCAGTTAGTGATGCGGGGTTATACCTGCATGCGGTCTATGTGGCCATGCGGACTACGAGTCGGGGCGATGAAGGTGCTACCCTCGATGGGGTTATGTACCCTATGCGGGCCTATGTGGGTGCTGTCTGCGGACTACGAGTCGGGGATTAGGCTTGCATGGTGATCTCTACGGGCAATTTGTTATACCGTATTTCCAGTATATGCGTGAGGCGTGCGTATTAATTTTTCTAAGAATTGGCTTTGGTTGAAATTTGGGCACAAGTGCGAATAAGTCGTTTTACGTGAAAGCGTTTCCACGAACTACGTTGGAAAAATTCCGGCTATGTCATTTAGTATTTTGCGGATTTTAGGCGGCGGAACATTTTTGGACCAGCGGGAGGTGACACTTGTCACCCTCGTTGGGCAACAAAGGAGGCTTGGCCTTGGCGTTGGTCCCTCCTTTTGTGCCTTGTTTGTGGCTTGTTTTGTGGAGTGTTTGTGGAGTGTTTTGTGGGTGCATGGCTTGATCTTGGCCTTACACTTGCCTAACACATGGATGGATCTTGGCCATTGGTTGGCCTGCTTGGCCTATAAATAGCTCCCTTTGTGAAGACTTTCTTCATCCACAAATTACCTAAGTCTTGAAGTTCTCTTCCTCCTCCCTTGTGAAATTCGTCCACCACGCGCCTTTCCCCGCTGTAGAAAGCTTCCCCCATTGTGGTGCCTTGTGGCGTGGGGTACCCGCCCCTAGCCTAGTTGTTTTTAGTATAATACCACTTTGTTGTGGTATAGAAATACTCTCACCAAATATTGTTATAATGTCCAAAATACTTTAGCCCAAATACCATGTAGTACTTTCCAAAGTACCCTTTGTACGAAAAACCGGAAAATACGATTATACTTTCCTTAGCCTCTACACGAAACCCTAAGGAAAATCTTCACCGTTGTTGAAGTATGGAGTAGAAGTTGCGTAGAACTAGGGTTGTTTGGGCGGTTGGAGCACTCGGAGGAGAGCTAAACCTTGCTCGGGAGCGACTTTAAACTCGGATAATTTTTGGGCTTATCGAGGTAAATATCTTGTCCCTATTGTAATTGGAAATTACATAAGTGTTGAATATATAGTGTTATATACTATATATAGAACTGAACTTAGTATTATGGCAATGTCTTTTGACTTAAGCTGAAGAATGAAGAATTGAGCAGTAATCACGTAGAAGGATAATAAAGAGAAGAATGATGTAATTACCTAGGGTTGTATTCTGATGGACTTATGTAGCATTCTTGTGTAGTAGAATATGTGCAGCGTCCAGGTTAGGCGTGTTAACCCCCAGTTGGCTTGGTAGTGGGCCTCGATAGAAGGAGATTTCTATTTGTTCGGGGGAGAGTCTTTGCGAATTTTCTGTAGAAAGATGGGAGCGTGTGTTTAAAAGATTTAATGAGCGTTTGTGGCCTTTATAGGTGAAAGTACTAAGAGTAGCGTATTCTACTCGAGAAGTGGAAAATTTGTGAGGTTGTAGTACTTGGAGCATTTTTGCTTATTGTCGTTAAATCGTCGCGAGGTATGTGAACCTCTTCCTATCTCTTACAGCGTGATATGTGTGAACTATGTAGTACGGTAGGCGTACATGTGTTAAGCGTGTTTGATTGTTCTTAAAACATAAAGTGTTATAGCGAACTTTATGGGAAGTTGGTTATAAGACTTTATGTAGGTAAGAAAATACTTGGTGGTTTAAAAGGTGGCGATGTGAATTATAAGCGGCTAGTTATAATAAAGAACTTGATGTATTTCAAGATTTCTAAATCGTTTTGAAGGAGAGTAACACTTGGTTTTAAAGGTTTTAAAAAGAGTTATACTAGCTTGATGGGGAGTTAGGTATAATGTCTTAAGAAAGGTAAAGAAAATGGTTTCTTGATGATGTTAGAAGTTAAGAGACTTGATCTTATAAGATAAGAGACTTAACTTATTTGTTTTAATGTGGATGTTTGTGTGAAACCTCATTCGTGAGTAATGAGTACTTGGTTTTATTTAAAGGATAATGTTTCTTGATTTGAAATCAGAATGTGTCAACCAGACCAACTGCGGCGTTAATAAAGGAAAATGTATTGAATAATGATGAATTGTATTAAAACCATAGAAACCTCCATCTGCATAGAAACTAAGATGAGACAAAATGATATTACATTTTCTAGATCATGTTCTTTGTAATAAGAATGTTGTAAACAAGAATAACTACTCTCGTGAGACTTATATTACTCGATTGTTCTAAAGCGGAACCCAGTGATTAAGTTTATGAACTATGAAACCATTTGAAAATGAGAAGCTTGAGAAATTGAAACTAGGCAAAGCGGAACTTAGGAAAAGAATGTTGTTACTTGATTTTGAAAAGGAATGTGGGTTAGTCATTCTAATACTACGGGTGTCGGGTGACCTTGATAAGTAATGGATCTCTTTTAAAGAATTTAACGTCACGTAGTACTTTAGGAGTTGAAACGGACTTTGGCATAAAATGAAGGTACTTTGGTGATGTGAAACTTGCCTATGCTTGTTGTGGTGAAACATTATATGCTTGTTGTTGTGAAACTTGCCTATCTTTGTGATGATAGCCTTTGTTGTGCAAGTGTGGTGTTTTACGTATTCTGGCGTCTCGATAGAGGCGGGTTGGTAGTTGAGGTTTCTTCTTGTTCGGCTGGGTATCAGGTGGTCGGCTCTGCACCTGCCCGTCTCGTATTGATTCGGCCTTGGTATCGGTAGTCGACCCTCGCGCTTGCCCGGGTCGGTATAGTAGCGAAGTTCCCGTGATGACCTTGGTCACAGTGGTCGACCTCGTACTTGCCCGGTCAGGCTGCGTGGCCGGCCTTGATATCCGATGAGTCGGCTCGCACTTGCCACCGTGTCGGCCGTGTCTTGGTTGCATTGTATTATTAGTGCGGTCGGATCACGTAGTTATACTTGTCTGTCACGGTTTTTATAACACCGGGTAGGACATGGTGTTCATGTATAATCCTTGGTATTGTTATATCATAAGCTATGGCGGTGAGGAAGAAATTCCACGGACACAGTGATAATTTGGAGGCGTGAGTCCACATCTTGATGTAGCTTGGTTATATGTTATATCGTAGTTTGGTCATCATACGTGTCTCTGCTTTATATAGACTATTATGATTTCATTCTGATGTTGTGATTTCACATACTTAGTACTGTTGACCTCCTTCCGGCTGCGTTCATCTGCAGTAAAGGTACATCGGTATCGATCCATTTTAGGATCACCTTTGCGTATTGGAAGCTCAGTTCCTTAGGAGGCTTATCTTTTGGTATGTTACCGAGTGCGTAGATGCTTATACATTCGGGGTATGGCGGAGCCTGTCCGTCATAGTTATTGTAAATCTTAAGTGCATGCCTTTGTTGTGGCGGGTTGTAAGATTAAAGCTGTTGGGTTTTATGTGTATATCACGAAGGCAAGCTTGTTTTAGTTGCTTTATTTATTATATCTCTTGTTTCATGATTCATGTTTTATTTTTCCGCTGGTTTTCTCGATGTTGTATCACTAGGGTGCGGGGTAAGGCACGATGGGCGAGTTCGGGCGTTACAAAGTGGTATCAGCGATTAATCCTCGGAAAGTGTCTGACCGTGTCTAGTAGAGTCTGGATTGCTCGGTGTGTTGTGCACGCATCTATGTCGAGGAGGCTATAGGACATTTAGGATTGGTTTCCATTCTTCTCATTACGAGATCGTGCCTTAGAGGCGTGTGATAAGATTGGACCCTACGGCGTGTTTCGTTTTACGATTATGCCTCTGCGAAAACGGGCGAGAAGGCAAGGCGTGAAGGATGCCCGAGTAAGCGGTGGCGAGAGACCGCGATGCACGAGCCTCGATCCATGATGCAGGCGAGAGAGATGAGTTACAAAGGTAGGCGATTAATGGCGGGGTTGTGGCAGACTTGAGATAAGTGGGCCGCGTGCGGTTCCGATGCGCGATGGTTCACTTCGTCCAGATAGTTGAGGCTACGGATTTTACGAGTTGTAAGCCGCGAGTTTTATGGGTCGAGGCACGAGGATGATCGCGAGGAGTTCATCCGCGATTCTGACGGATCATGAGTGATCAAGGCGCCGGTCGAGTCGGTGGCCACAGGTTCACATCAATTGCGTGATACGCATGATCGGTAGTTTGATTCTTGGGAGCTGTCGGGAGAGCATGCGGCTTCAGCGGTATGGAGCGAGTTCGAGGCCTCTTGCACATTTCTTGCCTCCCGGATGAGGAGGGCTCGGGCGGCCAATTTTTGGTATTCTGGCGAGCGCGTGCGGTTCGGGTACAATGTGGAGTTCGACTCATTGGCGATCGTCCGCGTTAGTAGCTAGTATGGAGGATCGAGTGCACCGATATGTTCTGAGGGCTCCGATGATTGCCTTGCGAGAGTTGTTCGTGTAGCTCTTGTGGGCATGGACATTGCCGCGTGCGGCGTATACACTTGGATGTGAGGAGCGGATAAATCGGCGGAATGACGAAGTCGGCGAAGAGGGCGAAGCGGCAGGTCGCTTTGGTGACTTCGAGGCGGACCGCCTCGCCAGCCGAACTAGTTATGTACCTCGTCGATCTGAGTGGTCCTCCCCTTTTCGGGACGCCGGGATATTCGGGAAGCGGTCGGGCTCGGAGTTTGATTTTGGGGAAGCGAGTGCTTTCGCGGATGAAATTGCCTTGTCTCATGTGGCGTTGTGGAAAGCCATGGAAAGAGTGTCGTACTAACTTTCGGAGATTGTTATTTTGCGGCCAGCAGGCCATCCGGCAAGGCTTGTCCGACGAAGTAGCTGGTAGGATAGCATGGACTACTAGGCGATTGCGGGTTCTTCACCTTAAGTAGCGAGCGGGATGCTCATCTGCCGGAAGGCCGGTAAGTCGCGGTGGAGTTCGATTTAGCGGTCCTTGAGCAGCCTAGTTTAGTATATCCTTAACCTACAGAAGTTTTGTTGTATTGATGTTGTTGATGTGTTTAATGTTATGTTTGGATAGCTTTGTGCTAAAAATGTGATTTAGAAACACAGTTAGTGAAAAGGGTAAGTCCACAGGTAGTGTGAGATGGAAGTGGTAGCTTTAAGTGATGTGAAATAATAAGATTGTTAGGATCGGGAACAAGAGTTGGCGCGGTGGGGTCGGGTTGAGGACCATTTGCGGGTCAACCCGTAACCGGTTGGGGGGTCGGTTCAGGTGGTCAGCGGTGGTAAGGTCACGAGGTGCTAGGCCCAGTTTAGATGACCATCGTATGAGTTCGTGGATCGTTCGATCAGAATCGGTTCGTGAAGGCGGGAATGGCCTTAGGAAATCGAGGTTAGTGAGATGACCAAGTTTGGAAGTAGTGACTCGAGGGTTGGAAAGAAGCGTTGGAAGTGTAGTACGGATACTAGAGCGAGTTAGTGTTCGTGGCGAGTACTACGAGAAAGGGGAAAAGTGAGCGTATGTTTTGTGGCGAGTGTGGCATGATTGTTTCGTGCGTATAGCGGTGAAGACTATCTTGGCGCTGTTGTTTTGAGACCTTGAAGGAACATTGGGCGAATGTTTCTGAGGATGAATGTTATACCCGTATTTCGGAGTATGCGTGAGGCGTGCGTATTAATTTTTTCTAAGAATTGGCTTTGGTTGAAATTTGGGCACAAGTGCGAATAAGTCGTTTACGAATGACGTTTCCCGACTACGTTGGAAAAATTAGGCTATGTCATTTAGTATTTTGCGGATTTTTAGGCGGCGGAACATTTTGGACCAGCGGGAGGGTGACCTTGTCACCTCATTGGGCAAAGAGGAGGCTTGGCCTTGGCCGATTAGTCCTCCTTTTGTGCCTTGTTTGTGGCTTGTTTTGTGGAGTGTTTTGTGGAGTGTTTTGTGGGTGCACTTGGCTTGATCTTGCCTTACACTTGCCTAACACATGGATGGATCTTGGCCGTTGGTTGGCCTTTGCTTGGCCTATAAATAGCTCCTTTGTGAAGACTTTCTTCATCCACAAATTACCTAAGTCTTGAAGTTCTCTTCCTCCTCCCTTGTGAAATTCGTCCACCACACCCCTTTCCCTTTAGAAAGCTTCCCCACTTTGGTGCCTTGGTAGTGGGGTACCCCGCCCCTAGCCTAGTTGTTTCGTATAATACCCTTTGTTGTGGTATAGAAATACTCTCCTAAATATTGTTATAATGTCCAAAATACTTTAGCCCAAATGCCTTGTAGTACTTTCCAAAGTACCCTTTGTCTGAAAAACCGGAAAATCTGATTATACTTTCCTTAGCCTCTACCACGAAACCCTAAGGAAAATCTTCACCGTTGTTGAAGTATGGAGTAGAAGTTGCGTAGAACTTCTAGGGTTGTTTGGAGGCGGTTGGAGCACTCGGAGGAGAGCTAAACCTTGCTGGAAGCGACTTTAAACTCGGATAATTTTGGGCTTATCGAGGTAAATATCTTGTCCCTATTGTAATTGGAAATTACATAAGTGTTGAATATATAGTGTTATATACTATATATAGAGCCCGAACTTAGTATTATGGCAATGTCTTTGACTTAAGCTGAAGAATGAAGAATTGAGCGATGTCACGTAGAAGGATAATAAAGAGAAGAAGCTGACGTAATTACCTAGGGTTGTATTCTGATAGACTTATGTAACATTCTTGTGTAGTAGAATTATGCAGCGTCAGGTTAGGCGTGTTAACCCTGGTTGGCTTGGTAGCCAGCACCGATGAAGGAGGAGATTTCTGTTTGCGGGGAGAGTCTTTGCCAATTTTACGTAGAAAGATGGGAGCGTGTGTTTAAGATTTAATAGGCGTTTGTGGCCTTTATAGGTGAAAGTACTAAGGTAGCGTATTCTCGAGGAGTGGAAAGGGCTATGAAGGTTGTAGTACTTGGAGCATTTTGCTTATTGTCGTTAAATCGTCGCGAGGTATGTGAACCTCTTCCTATCTCTTCTAGCATGATATGTGTGAACTATGTAGATGCGGTAGGCGTGCATGTGTTAAGCTGTGTTTGATTGTTCTTAAAACATAAAGTGTTATAACGACTTTATGGGAAGTTGGTTATAACGACTTTATGTAGGTAGAAAATACTTGGTGGTTTTAAAAGGTGGCGATGTGAATTATAGCGGCTAGTTATAATAAAGAACTTGATGTATTTCAAAGATTTCTAAATCGTTTTGAAGGAGAGTAACACTTGGTTTTAAAGGTTTTAAAAAGAGTTATACTAGCTTGATGGGGAGTTAGGTATAATGTCTTAGAAAGGTAAAGAAAATGGTTTCTTGATGTTAGAAGTTAAGAGACTTGATCTTATAAGATAAGAGACTTAACTTATTTGTTTTAATGTGGATGTTTGTGTGAAACCTCATTCGTGAGTAATGAGTACTTGGTTTTATTTAAAGGATAATGTTTACTGATTTCGGAAATCAGAATGTGTATCGACAGACCACTGCAGCGTTAATAAAGGAAAATGTATTGAATAATGATGAATTGTATTAAAACCGGTAGAAACCTCAATCTGCATAGAAACTAAGATGAGACAAAATGATATTACATTTTCTAGATCATGGTCTTTGTAATAAGAATGTTGTAAACAAGAATAACCTACTCGCGTGAGACTTATATTACTCAATGGTTCTAACACGGAACCAAGTGATTAAGTTTATGAACTATGAAACCATTTGAAAATGAGAAGCTTGAGAAATTGAAACTAGGCAAACTGGAACTTAGGAAAAGAATGTTGTTACTTGATTTTGAAAAGGAATGTGGGTTAGTCATTCTAATACTACAATTGTCGGGTGACCTTGATAAGTAATGGATCTCTTTTAAAGAATTTAACGTCGTAGTACTTTAGGAGTTGAAACCGGACTTTGGCATAAAATGAAGGTACTTTGAGTGATGTGAAACTTGCCTATGCTTGTTGTGGTGAAACATTCCTATGCTTGTTGTTGTGAAACTTGCCTATCTTGTGATGATAGCCTTTGTTGTGCAAGTGTGGTGTTTTACGTATTCTGGCGTCTCGATAGAGGCGGTTGGTAGTTGAGTTTCTTCTTGTTCGGCACTGGGTATCGGTGGTCGGCTCTGCGTACTGCCGTCTCGTGGTGGTCGGCCTTGGTATCTGGTAGTCGACCCTCGCGCTTGCCCGTTCGATATAGTAGCGAAGTTTCGTAATCTGACCTTGGTCACAGTGGTCGGCCCTCGTACTTGCCGGTCGGTGCGTGGCCGGCCTTGATATCCGATGATCGGCTCTCGCACTTGCCGTATCGGCCGTGTCTTGGTTGCATTGTATTATTGATGCGGTCGGATCTGGTAGTTATACTTGTCTGTGCGGTTTTATAACACGGTAGGACATGGTGTTCATGTATAATCCTTGGTATTGTTATATCATAAAGCTGCGTGATGAGGAAGAAATTCCACGGGCACAGTGATAATTTGGAGCGTGAGTCCTGTCTTGATGCTTGGTTATATGTTATATCTTGTAGTTTGGTCATCATACATGTCTCTGCTTTATATAGACTATTATGATTTCATTCTGATGTTGTGATTTCACATACTTAGTACTGTTATCGACCTCCTTGAGGTGCGTTCATCTGCGAGTAAAAGGTACATCGGTGTCGATCCAGCTTTTAGGATCACCTTTGTATTGGAAAGCTCAGTTCCTTGGAGGCTTATCTTTGGTATGTTACCACAGTGCAGTAGATGCTTATACATTCGGGGTATGGCGGGGCCACAATCCGTCATAGTTGTTATAAATCTTAAGTGCAGTAACCTTTGTTGTGGGCGGGGTTGTAAAAGGATTAAAGCGTTCGGGTTTTATGTATATCTGAAAGGCATTGTTTTGGTGCTTGTTTATTTATTATATCTCTTGTTTCATGATTCATGTTTTATTTTTCATTTGGTTTTCTACGATGTTGTATCACTAGGGTGCGGGGTAAGGCACGATGCGGGCCGGTTCGGGCGTTACACAATTAGCCTGCCGATCATTCGCGACCTAGAAAAGACATTGCGGTTACTTATCGTTGCTCTTGTTTATGATGTGTATATGCGGTCCCTTGTTTGTTTATACATACTGCAAACTGATTTTAAAATGATATGTTTTCATTTAAGTATTTCTGATTTCATATACTTAGTACTGTTATCTTGACCTCCTTGAAGTGCGTTCATCGCCGCAGTAAGGCAGCAGTGCTAGATCCACATTCTTAGGATCTCTACGTTGGTGTCGGGAGCTCCATCCTTGGGAGGCTCTACTTTTAGGTATGATCTCTGTTGTAGATAGTTTTGTGATCGAGGTATGGCGGGAACTGTCGCCATAGTTGTATATTTCCTTAAGTGCAGTAGTCATGTTATGCGATGTCGGATGTAGCGCTAAACCGTGTTTATATATATATCTTAGAAAGCGATGTTTTCTCTTAAAGCGTATGTCTTATTTTATGGCTGTTTCATGTCTTGTTTTATATTTCCGTGATTACTCGATGTATGACTACTTGGGTGCCGGTAGGCACGATCCACGAACCCGAATGGAGTCGTGACAAAAGTAGTATCGAGCGATTAATCCTCGGAAAGTGTCTGACCGTATCTAGTAGAGTCTTGATTTTGGTGTGTTGTGCACCACACCAATGTCGAGGAGGCTATAGGATATTTAGGATTGGTTTCCACTCTTCTTACTCTGAGATCGTGCTTTAGAGCTGTGTTAAAGTTGGACCCTCTAACGTATTCCTTTTAATGCTTGATTATGCCTCGCGTAAGGCAACCGGGCCCGAAGGGCAAAGCGAGGAAGCGCGATCGGACAAAGATTCACGAGGCTCGAGCCCGATCTATCTGCATGACCAGCGAGTTCTATGGCGCCGCCGGCCCAGCGAACCACAGTACCAGCACCTCTGTCCCGCGGCACAGGCGGAGAGTTAGGAAGTGAGAGATGCCCGACTATTGGCTAGAGTTGTGGCGAATCGAGGATAAGTGGAATCTGGCGGTTCGATTCGGCTCGGCTCAGTCGCACCGTGGTGCACGGCGAATAGTTTGAGGCTACGAGATTTCTTGAGTTGTAGCCCGCGAGTTTCTGGTCGAGGAGGATGATCGCGAGAGTTCATCCGTCGGCTCTGAGAAGGATCGTGCGGGTGATCAAGGCCTCGAGAGGCAGTGCGTGACCGGTTCGCATCGGTGCGTGATACCGCGATCGATTGGTTTGATTCATAGGAGTTATCGGGAAAGCAGCGTCCCGGTACTTAGGATGAGTTCTCGGAGGCTTTCCTCGCTCACTTCTTGCCTCGCGGATGAGGAGGCGCGGGTGATAGATTTTCTGCTTTGGCGAGGAGGGCGCCTTGTCGGGAGTACAATGTCGAGTTTGATTCATTGGCTCGATATGTCCCGGCATTAGTAGCAGATATGGAGGATAGGGTGCAGCTATGTCACCGGGCTGAAACTATATGGCGAGTCGTATGCGGGTGTTTCTCTTGGTAGGGTATGGACATTACCGCGTGCGAGCTCGTGCTCTTGGATGTGAGGCGTAGAGACGCCGGGTTGTGACGGCGAAGAAGGCCGGGCGAGGTCTTTTGGTAGCTATCGTGGTGGCGGCCTCGTGGCGATCTGGATTTGCACCACGGCCCGGCTGAGCACTCCTGCACCATCCTCGGCCTGGCGGGATATTCGGCGGACCGGGGCCCGAGGACTTGAAGTCGAGCGGCGAAGTGCGGCGATCGGGACCACCCGCCGGTGTGGCCGTCTGGCGAGATCCCACCGGGAGTTGTGGTGCTACGGGAGCTTGTTTGATTGTAGCAGCGAGTCACTATGCGAACTGTCAGACCAAGCGATCTTGATGGTAAAGTCGACCCTACGAGTTCTTTCGCCGGTCTTCTTCATCCCCGGCTACTCGCCACGGAGGGCAAGGTACTCATGGACCAGCCAGTCGCGGCAGAGTCGTGGCGCGGGTCCGATTCTAGCGGTCCTCATAACGCATTTATGCTTTGTCGGTAAGCGAGGATCGGGAGGCCTCACGATGTCGCCAAGTACCTTATCGGTTCTGGGTTTGATGTGTATGCTTTGATAGATCAGGGTTCTACTCATCTATATATCTCCCTTGTTGCTAGTAGGATAGGGATAGAGCACGAGTCCATAGACCCTTTCGAGGTAGCTACGCGATGGGTGATTCGATGGTAGCTCGGCGGGTATATAGAGCTTGTCTGTGACCATTCTGATCGTCGGACCACTAGCCGACTTGATAGAGTTGGAGATGATTGACAGCGTGATCATGGGGATGGATTGGCTAGCTTAGCTACGCCAATGTAAGCTGAGAGAGAGTAGTGCGGTTCCAGTTTCTGAGGCCGGTTGTTGAGTGGGAGGAGCACGGTATCGTAGGGGTAGGTTTATTTCCTACCTCAAGGCTAGGAAGATGGTGCGAGAAGGGTATATCTACCATCTCGTTCGGGTGTTTGATCGAGGCTGCGGTACCAGATTTTCCGTCGATTCGATGGTCGAGAGTTCCCAGGCGTGTTTCAGACGACCTCCGGGTATCCCTCACGAGAGGAGATTGAGTTTGTATTGACATATTGCGGACACTCGGCCTATTTCCATTCGCCATACGAGAATGACACTGCCGAGTTGAGAGAGTTGAAGGATCATCTTAGGGATTTCTTTGGAGAAGGGCTTCATCGGGCCTAGTGTTTCTCAGGAGGCCGGTATTGTTCGTGAAGAAGAAGGAAGGAGGCTGCGCATGTGTGTTGATTACGACGGTGAACAAGGTGACCATTAAACGAGATACCCTCCCGGGATTGATGATTTGTTCGACCCGGTTGCTTGCGCGAGATGTTTCTCAAGATTGATCTCGGTCGGGCTATCATCAGTGCGAGTCGAGAGGTGGATGTCCTAGAATTGCATTCGGACGATGCGGGCATTATGAGTTGAGTCATGTCTTTTGGGTTGACGATGCTCGTGGTATTCATGGATTTGATGAACCGAGTGTTCAAACCATTTTGAACACGTTTGTGATAGTGTTCATTGATGATATCTTGGTTTATTCGCTCGAGCGGGAGCATCACGGGCATTTGAGGCTATCTTGGCGATTCTCGGGACCAGTGATTATGACGCCAAGTTTTCCAAATGTGAGTTTTGGTTGACTTGATGGCGTTTCTTGGGCATATTGTCGGGTGATGGCATTCAGTGAATCGGCCAAGATCGGCGATCGGGACTTGGCCTGAACCTCTTACTCAAGCGAGGTTCGCGATTTTACGGGCCTTGCGAGATATTATCGGTTCGTGGAAGTTTGCTTATCTACGCACCATTGACTAGGCGACTCGAAAGCGGCGAGTTTGATGGTGATGCTTGTGGCGGGGTTTCGATTCTTTGAAAGAGGCGGCCGCCCGTTCTTACTCTTCGGAGGTCGGATGGTTATGTCGTGTATTGTGATCGTCGGGCATCGGGTTGGGATGTGTGTTGATGCGGCATGGCGGGGTTATAGCATATGCGTCCGGTGAAGAAACACGGAGGAACTACCCACCCATGATTTGGAGTTAGCGGTGTGATTCACGCTTTGAAGATCTGGAGGCACTATTTGTATGGGGTTCACGTGGATATTTTACGGACCACAGAGCCTCGGTATATCTTGACGGAGGAGCTGAACTTACGGCGAGGCGGTGGTTAGAGTTGCTTAAGGATTACGATGTTGATATCTGTACCACGGGAAGGCCAATGTTGTGCAGATGCTCTTAGTCGTAGGTCGATGGGAGCCTATCGGATGTGCGACTAGAGAGGAGGGACATGGTTCGTGATTTGCATCGATTAGCGAGCCTTGGTGTCCGTTTGGTTGATTACGATAGCGATGGGGTTAGAGTTCGTGAGGTTGTCGAGTCTTCCATCGTCGAGGAGGTGAAGAGGCGATTCGAGGATCGACTTTGATTCGATATCGTGATCTGACTCTTACGTGAGGGCAAGGGTCCTTGAGTAGCACGATGGGGTGCTAAGGTTTGAGGCGGTGTGTGTTCGGATGTTTGAGGACTTGGCGGAGTTCTTGGGGAAGCACCGCGGTAGCGCGTTACTCTATCCATCCGTCGGTCGACCAAGATGTACCACGACCTTAGATCGTGTATTGGTGGGATGGCTTGAAGAGGGGCGTTGCGAGTTCGTAGCTCGGTGCCCGTGTTGTCGGCGGTGAAGGTAGAGCACGAGGCACGGTGGTTTGTTGCGGCGATAGAGATCCCGACACGGAAGTGGGAGGTGATCAACATGGACTTCATCACGGGATTACCTCGCACTTTCGGAGGAGACATGATTCTATATGGGTTATCGTCGACGGTGTGAAATCAGCCCACTTTCTTCCGTCGGGGCGACTTTTGGTGAGGATTATGCGGACTTTACATCAGAGATCGTCGGTGCGTGGAGTCCCTATTTCGATCATATCGACGGAGCCCGGTTCGGCTAACAGGAGGTCTTTCGAGAGGTTTAGGGGCGGTGAGCAAATCTTGCATTCCATCCACAGACAGACCAGACGGTAGCGCCTTATCGGACTCTTGAGAATATCTTTGCGAGCTGTGTTATCGACCGAGGGTAGGCGGGAGGATCATTTGCCTCTAGTTGAGTTCGCGTACAATAATAGCTACCACTCGGTATTGGATGGCGCCTTATGAGGCCTTGTATGGGAGGAAGTGCGGATCGCCTATAGGTTGGTTCGATGTGGGCGAGTGCGGCTAGTGGGACGGTTGGTGCGGCGAGCGATGGATAAGGTGAAGCTTATCAAGGCGGCTATTGATGACTCGAGTCGGCGAAGTCGTATCACGAGATCATCGTCGTCGACATGCAGGTTCGCGATTGATGATTAGGTTTTCTGAAGGTGTCACCCATGAACGGAGAGATGAGATTCGGGAAGAAGGAAACTTCGGCCAAGTACATTGGGCGTTTGATTGTCGCGAGGTAGGCAAGGTTGCCTACGAGTTGAATCGTAAATGCGATGCGGAAGCGGTGCATCCGGTGTTTCACGTATCTATCTTTGAGAGATGTATCGGGGATCCATCTAGGTTACACCGTTGGCGATGTCGGTGTGAGGGGTTATCGTATGAGAGGTTCCATGCGCGATAATCGATCGTTAGGTTAGGCGTCTGCGGACCAAGGACGTGGCTTCCGTCAATGTCTTGTGGCGGAACGAGCTCAGAGAGGAGTTGACGTGGGAAGCTGAGGAGGACATGAGGCGGAGGTATCCTCACCTATTCCCCACACCTCCAGGTAATTCACTTTCCTACTTGTAAATTTTTCATTATCATTTATGCCTAAGTGTTGTTTTGTGGCGTGTGTGGCATTTGCAAGCGGTTTAAGTTCTGAAGAACCTTATCGTTATCTGTCTTGGGAAGGAACATTCGGGACGAATGTTTCTAAGGAGAGAATGTTATACCGTATTTCCGGTATGTGCGTGAAATACGTCTGGTTGGCCTTAAAGTTAGGCTTGGGCGTTTTTGGGCACAACTCACAAAGCGAATAGTTTTCAGACTTAACGTTTCCACATCTTTATTAGGGTATATTACGGCTATGCCATTTCTATATTTTGCGGATTTTTCCGAGAGACTAAACATTTTGGACCAACGGGAGGCGACACTTGTCACCCTCGATTGATGGATGTGAGGCGTTCTTAGGGCGAATGGATGGTCAATTTTGTCAAGTAGTTGGTAGGATATTTTGTGTGCAAGTTGGCTAGGTACACTTGCCTAATCTTGACCTTACACTTGCCTAGCACTTGGCTAAATCTTGGCCATTGGTTGGCCATGTCTTGACCTATAAATACCCCCCTTAAGATGAAGAGTTCTTCATCCACAAATTCCTTTCCAAGTCTTGAAAATCCTCTCCTCTCCCTTAAGCCTATTTTCGTCCAAACACCTCCCCCTTTGGAGAAGCTAGCCGAGGCTACCCACTGCTAGCCGAAATCTACCCCCTCCCTTGGTAGAAAAGTTGCCTTCTAGTATTGTTATAATGCCCAAAATACCTAGCCCAAATCCCTTTTGTACTTAGTAGAAGTTGTGAAGAACTTCTAAGGTTTCCTTAGAGCATACAACTTAGGAGCAAAACCTTGCTCAGTAGCGACTTTATCTAGGATATTATTGGGCTTCAGGTAACTAATCCTAACCCTCTTTTGAATTAGAGAATACTTCTGTAGTAGTATAAGAATAAGTATTAGATACTTAGAAGAATATTGCGAGAATAGAATTGAGCTATTATCACGATAGAAGGGTTTAAAGAAGAATAATCAAATTGTACTTACATAGAATTTGTTTTCTGATGAGACTTGAGTAGCTCACGGGTAGGAAGTCTGCCCAATTTTCCGTAGGATATAGAACCCTCTGTTTAGAATGTTTTACAAAGTAGTGCGAGCGTTGATAGGCGTGTCGACTATTATAAGTGATTCTGCGCGACATATTCACTTGGCGGTGGTTTTATTTGAGAAGGTATGTGATTCTTCCTAAAGCATGATATTTTACAATATATATGTAGTGCGGTAGAGCGTACATGCGTTAAGCGAATAATACTTACGGCAATGCCTCGACTTAAGCTGAATAATACTTACAGCAATGCCTGGCTTAAGCTTTGAATAATAAAGATCCGAAAGCATTTCAAAGAATCTTGAATCATTTTTATGAAGAGAACTAATTGGTTTTAAAGCGAAGCTTAAGAGTTATACTAGCTTTATGGGAAGTTAAGTATAACCACTTAAGAATGATAAAAGAAGCAGTTGCCTATGTGTTTATAACGGACTTATATTGAATTGTGAAAAGAATAATAAGATGGTTTGATAAGTAGACATGATATGATGCTATGTGTGTTCGTGTCTTGTAACGTTTGTATAGGAGAGTATTCTTGTTGTGCTTATGTTGTTTAAAGATAAGCTGTTATGTTAGTGTATCACTCACCTCTTGACATTTCACAGGGGTTAAGGCGCCTCCGATGCGGGGTAGACTTCGGTGATGCAGGACCATGATTCGAGAATACCTCATGCGGGTCGAGGACCTATGCGAGCTACGGGAGTTCGGGTTAGTGATGCGGGGTTATACCTCATGCGATCTATGTGGCCATGCGGACTACGAGTCGGGGCGATGCAGGAGTAGCTACCCTCGATGCGGGGTTATGTACCTATGCGGGCCTATGTGGGTGGCCTATGCGGACTACGAGAGTCCAGGATTAGGCTTGCATGGTGATACTACGGGCAATTGGCCCTGCTTCGATCATTCGCAACCTAGAAAAGACTTGTTGCAGTTTACTTATCGTTGCTCTTGTTTATGATGTGGCACTATGTGCGGTCCCCTTGGTTGTTTCATACATACTTGCAAAACTGATTTTAAAATGATATGTTTTCATTTAAGTATTTTCTGATTTCATATACTTAGTACTGTTGTCTTGACCTCCTTGAAGTGCGTTCATGCCGCGGTAAGAGGCAGCGGTGCTAGATCCACATTCTTAGGATCTACGTTGGTGTCGGGAGCTCCATCCTTTCGGAGGCTCTACTTAGGTATGATCTCACTGTTGTAGATAGTTTTATCTGATCGGGGTATGGCGGGCCTGTCGCCATAGTTGTATATTTCCTTAAGTGCAGTAGTCATGTTATGCGATTTCGGATGTAGCGCTAAACCATGTTTATATATATATGCGAAAAGCGATGTTTTCTCACTTAAAGCGTGTCTTATTTTATAAACTGTTTCATGTCTTGTTTTATATTTCCGCTGATTACTCTGATGTATGACTACTTGGGTGCCCCGGTAAGGCACCAGTCACGGGCCCCGGAATGGGTCGTGACATTGATGCGTTAAGTGGGTCGGGTTGGGGCCATGTTGCGGGCCAACCCGCGGCCTGTTTCGGGGTAGGGTCAACTCTGGGTGGTCCCGCCAGGTGGTAGGGTCACGGGGGTGCTAGGCCCAAGTTTAGATGACCATCGTATGAGTTCGTGGATGCGTTCGACCAGAATCGGTTCGTAAAGGCCGGGAATGGCCTTAAGGAAGATTGAGGCTAGTAAGATGACCAAGTTTGGAGGTGGTGACTCCAAAGTCTTGAGGAAGCGTTGACGAAGTGTGATGCGTGTACTAAGAAGAGTTCGAATGTTAGAATAGTCCGACGAGTAAGGAAGGAAGTGAACTTGTCTTTGAAAAATGGAAGTAATCATTTTTGAGAAATGAATGTCTGAAGGAGTGTCCCTTGGACCAAGAGCGAGAATTGGTATTGTTTTGCATCATCGAGGTGGTTCCTCGTTGGCGTGGAATTTAAGTATTTGCGCGTGTGTTATTTCGTGGCGGAGCGTGGCGTTGGCAACTTGTTAGAAGAACTTTATCGTTATCGAGTCTTGAGAAGGAACATTGGGACGAATGTTTCTAAGGAGAGAATGTTATACCGTATTTCAGTATGTATGTGAGGCGTCGTATAAAAATTTAAGCCTTAAGGTTTGGCTAGGTTCGAAAATTTGGGCACAAGTGCAGAAAGAATCGTTTTCGTAAAGCGTTTTACTAAACTTGCGAAGGGAAAATTCGGCTATGTCATTGAGAATTTTGCGGATTTTTCGAGAGGCGAAACATTTTGGACCAACGGGAGGCGGCATGTCACCTCATTGGAAGAAATTGTGGGCGGTACTTGGGCGATTTGGGCTTGTGGTTAGGTAGGATATTTTGTGCAAGTTGGTGTGGTAGATGGATAAGGTGCACTTGGCTTAAATCTAGCCCTACACTTGCATGGCACTTGATCTTGGCCATTGGTTGGCCATTGCTTGACCTATAAATACCCTCTAAGTTGAAGACTTTCTTCGTCCAAACTTGAGCAATCTTTCTAAGTCTCAAAAATTACTCCCTCCTCTTGAGCTTTGTCACACCCCCTCCCCTTTGAGAAGGCCCTTGGCGAAAGTATTCCCTCCCCTGTAGTGTTCTGGTAGTGGGTACCCCTAGCCTAGTTGTTTTAGTATAATACCCCTTGGGGTATAGAAGTGTTATACCAGTATTTCAGTATGCGTAAGATCGTGCGTAGAAAAGTTTGGGCTTTAAAGTTAGGCATAGGTTCGATTTTTGTGCACAACACGATTAGAATCGTTTTTACGAAGCGTTTTACACAACTCGCGTAGGGTAAATTACGGCTATGCCATTTCTAATTTTTGCGGATTTTTCCGAGAGGCGAAATATTTTGGAACAACGGGAGGTGACATGTGTCACCCTCGAAGAGTGGACGGCAATGGGCAACCTTGCGTTTTTGTGTGTGTTGTTGTAGTCAAGGTTAGGTAGGATATTTGTGAGATATTTTGTGTAGTTGATGAACAAGTGGGACCCACTTACACATGTCCAAATCCCCACCCTACACTTGCCTAACACTTGTCTTGATCTTGGCCGTTGGTTGGCCTATAAATACCCCTTAGTTGAAGACTTATTCTTCATCCTCACTTGATAAATTCCAAGGCAAAACCCTCCCTCCCATCTAGTGTTTCGTCCGCCACACCTCCCCTTTGTGGCCTTTTGGTAGGGTACCCTCCCCTTGGCGAAACTACCCCTAGCCTAGTTGTGCTGGCGAAAATCCCCTTTGTTGAGAAATACTTCTCCAAGTATTGTTGTAATGCCCAAAATACTCTAGCCCAAAACCTTTGTAGTATTTCCAAGTACCTCTATCTGAAAAGCCGGAAAATACTATTATACTTTCCTTTAGCCACTAAACGAAACCACTAAGGAAATCTTCATTGATAGTTGAAGTATTTGAGTAGAAGTTGGTTAGAACTTCTAAGGGTTGTTTGGAGGCGGGTTGGGCGCACGAGTGGGAGCTAAACCTTGCTCGGGATCGACATATAAACTTGGATAATTTTGGGCTTATCTAGGTAAACACTCTTGACCTTCTATTGTAATTGGAAATTACATGTTGTAGGAATATATCGTTGAAGTATACTATATATAGAACTGAACTTAGCTTTGCGGCAATGTCTTTGGACTTAAGCACGAATTTAAAGAAGAGAATTGGGTATGCTTACATGGGGTGTATTCTGATGAACTTGTGTAGTTTGTGGGTAGGGAAGGGCTGCCCAAATTGCAGTAAAATCTTGTATCTAGATTTACTCTTCGGATAGTCGACTTTGATAAATTGTATAACCTTTATAGGTTGAATATTACATGAGTAACATGTGCTACTTGAAAGGTGGACAAGGCTAAGTAGGGTTATAGCCAGTGGGCGTTTTGCTAATAGTCGATAATCGTCGCGGTATGTGATTCTTCCTATCCTTTTGAGCATGATATTTTAAAGAATATATATATAGTGCGGTAGGCGTCGTGTGTTAAGCGAATAATAATTACGGCAATGTCTCCGGACTTAAGCCTGAAGAATCTTGAAGTATTTCAAAATAATACTGAATCATTTTAACAGAAGAGTAATACTTGGTTTTAAAAGCTTAAGAGTTATACTAGCTTTATGGGAAGTTAGGTATAACGGCAAGAGAGATAAAAGAATGATTTATTGATTTAAGAAGTTAAGAGACTTGATCTTAAAAGATAAGAGACTTGACTTAATTAAATTTTGTTAAAAAGGTGTGAAACCTCATTCGTGAGTAATGAGTACTTGGTTTTCAAAAGGAATAATGTTTTACTGATTTCGGAAATCAGAATAAGTATCGAACAAACCACAGCAGCGCTAATAAAGGGAAATGTTTTGACTAATAAAGTATTATTAAAACCAGTAGAAACTACCATCTGCATAGAAGCTAAGATGAGACAAAATGATATTACATTTCCTAGATCATGGTTGTTGTATCAAGATTGTTATGAACAAGAATAACCTACTCACACATAAGGTATATGTTTCTCAAATTGTTTTAAAGGATTAAAACTATGAACTACAAACCTTTCGAAAATGAGAAACTTGAGTAATTGAAATTAGGCAAACTTGGAACGTTTGGAAAAGAATGTTGTTACTTGATTTTACAAAGAGAAGTGTTTTGATTTACTTCAAAAGATAATCACTCTATTTTCATATACTACGGGTATTGTGTGACTTTTGTGAAAGTAACGTATCTTTTAAAGAGTTAATGTATGAAGTACTTTGGGGATAAAAACCCGATCTTGTTAATCATATAGTAGAAAGTACCTTGTGTGTATAACTTGATTGTGTCGGTTTGTGATAGCCTTGTAATACTTTCTTGTTGATTTGTTAAGTTAACATGCTAGGATGCTACGTGTGTTAGTATCTTGTGATGTTTGTGTAAAGGGGTTTCCCTTGATTGTGCTTATGTTGTTTAAACGATAAGCTGTTATGTTAGTATTGTATCACTCATGATTCCGGGTTGTCGCCATCCGTCGGGGTAGACTCAGGCGGGTCTGTGTGACCTATGTTTCGAGAATACCTTATTCGGGTCTGTGTGGCCTATGCGGAACTGCGGGAGTTCCAGGTTAGTGTGCGGCCTTTGTGGTTATGCGGTCTATGTGGCCATGCGGACGGCGAGTCCAGGACGCTGCCGGGGAGTAGCTACCCTCGATGCGGGGAATACCTCATGCGGGCCATTGGAGTGGCCCATGCGGAGCTACGGGAAGTTCGGGGCTAGAAGCGCGCACATTAGATCTGCGGCGAGTGGCGGCTTTGATCATGTAGCAGTCTGCGGATCATGATACGATTTATGACTTTGTTGTACTATGGGTTTTTGTAGTCGGCTATGCCTTCGTAATTACCCGTACGGTTTTATGATGACACAGTTGGGAACTGGTGTTCTTGTGTATTCCTTGGTGCTTTTATATCATAGGCTGGCGGTGAGGAAGGTATTCCACGGGCATGATTGATATTGTGGGCGTGAGACCCGTTGTTATATTTGAGTGATGACTTTGAGGCGTGAGTCTCGACTTGACATGACCGCTTATTTATTGTGAATCTGTAGTTTGGTTATCATACATGTCTCTGCTTTATATAGACTACTATGATTTCATTTCTGATATTTCGATTTCACATACTTGGTACTGTTATCGACCTTCTTGAGGCTGCGTTATGCGCGCAGTAAAGGTACACGATCGTTGATCCTCGCTCTTGGAGTCACGATTCAGCGTTTGGGAAAGCTCCGTTTCTCGGAGGCTTATCTTAGTATAGTCCTGTTGTTGTAGGTGCTTACATTCGGGGTATGACGGCCCGTCGTCGTTATTATCATATCATTCGTAAGTGCAGCAATCTTATTGTAGGCGGGGTTGTAATGGGATGTAGCTGTTCAAATTGTTATTTATATATCTTGAAGGTAACCGTTTTTGGTTGCTTTGTCTTCTTATTTCAACGTCTTATTGCATTGGCTTCATGTTATTGTTTTATGTTCCGCTGATTTTCTCGATGTATGACTACTTGGGTGCGGGTAAGGCACGATCCACGAGCGGGTGCGTGACAAAAGTGGTATCGAGCGATTAATCCTCGGAAAGTGTCTGGCCGTATCGATGAAGTCTTGATTATCGGTGTGTTGTGCACCACACCATAATCGAGGCTATAGGATATTTAGGATTAGTTTTCATTCTTCTCACTGCGAGATCGTGCTTAGAGTCATGTTATAAGTTGGACCCCTCTAACGTATTTCTTTCCACTACCGTTATGCCTCGCGTAAGGCAACAGAGCCCGGGAGGGCAAGGCATCGAGGAGTCTGCGGTAAATGCAGAGGGTTACGTGGGCACGGGCCCAATCATTACCTAGGGTAGTGCTTCATTCGGAGGATTCTGCGGCGTCACTAGCCCGAGAGTTTAGCCGGCGGCGGTTCCTCTGCGGCCATGATATTTGAACCGATTCCACGGCCAGGGGCGAGAATATGGATTGCAAAGGCGACCTGTTACTAACTATGGATTTGGCTACGGAGAGTATCGATGTACCGCAAAGTCTTGATGACTATCGAGAGTTGCACAAGAGTAATTTTTGATTAGGCTTGAGCATGGCACGTATGCGGGCTTATGCGCAGCGAGAAACGTAGAGATCGGCGGGTTAACGAGGGCGGCGAGATGGCGAGCGGCAAGGTCGCTAGTAACTTTCGAGGCGAATCACCTCACCAAGTGATTGATTATGCACATCCACGGTGCGAGAGGTCCTCGCGAGGTTGGGGCGTTCGGGGTAGGCGGGAGTTGGTCGAGCTTCCGGTTCCGCGACTACGTAGGTTTTTCGGCCGGATTGATTTTCCCGATGTTCCGCGGTGTGGCGATTGTCATCGGGAATGTCGTCTTTTGTTGGTGCTCGTTTCTGAAGCGGCGTCGAGGCCGTATGTCGAAAGAATGTCCTAGTAGGAGGATGTAAGTAGGAGGACTCGGCCTTCATGATCGGTGACTGATTCATCATTTTCCACAGCTATAAGCCTACAGGCGAGTTTGATTAGAACGACTACGGGAGTGAAGCGATGAATCTGGTATATCCTTAACCTACAGAGATTAGTGCGTGTAAGATGAGTATATCTTAAGTATTATGTTCAGATAACATAAGTGGAAATTATGATTAGATATCATGGTTAGTTAACCGAGTAAGATTTGGGGGATAGAGGAAGTGTGAACCTTAGAGTCTTATATGTAGAGACCTTAGAGGTAAGGCCATCTCGAGAAAAAGATGTATTTTATGTTTGACCCTTATCGTAGTGCCTAGTGCACGTGAGATATGTTTGTGTGATAAGTCCCTGAGTTGTGGGAAAATGAAAGAGGGTAGTTGAGCTAAGAATACCGCTAGGTTTTCGTAACGTGATTAGTAAGATTGTTCCGGATCGGGGAGCAAGTGTTTATGCGAGTGGGTCGGGTTGAGGCCATGCGTGGTCAACCAGCGACTGTTTTATGGTGGGTCGGTTTGTGGTGGCCCGCGGTGGTAGGAATTACGAGGTGTTAGGCCCAAGTCTAGTTAACCATCGTGCGAGTTCGTGGACGCGTTCGACGATGGCGGGCGATGGGTCAGCCCATCGTGTCTTTCAGTCAGGACCGTTACTTGGCAGTGATGTTATATCGGAAAGGTTGTAAGGCTGCACGGGGTGCCTACCTTCACCTTATGCGACAGTGGAGCCAGTGCATTGTTTCTTTTCTGGAAGTTTTACCAGGCAGGGTTAGGAACTCAGGTGAGTCTCCGTATCGGATTCGCCCTCGGGCCAGTGTTTGGATTTCAGGGGTAGTTGTGAGGATTGTTGTCTCCTGTTGGGGAAGTGTTTAAGCTACCATTTCAGTGTTCGGATGTTGCCTTATGAAGCCTTGTAGGGGCGGAAGTGTAAGTTGCCGGTCGATTGGTTCGATGTTGGCAAGGTTGGATAGTTGGTTGAGCTTGTTCCGGTTTGTGGTTAGGGTGAAGCTTGTCTAGAAGAGGTTTTGGCAGCTCAGAGAAATTGTACAGATAATCGGCGACGACGCTTAGAGTTCAGGATGACGGTGGGTTTTCTTGAAGGTACCACCCCGGAAGGGTGTGACGAGATTGAAATCGGAGAAACTTAGCGAGTTACTTTGGGCCTTTTCCAGATCATATGAAGAATAGGCCAGGTTGCCTATATGTTAGCTTTTGCCGTCCGACATAGGAGGCAGTATGTCCGGTCCTTCATGTTGTTAGGTTCGGAAAAGTATCGGAGATCCATCCAGAGTGTTCCCAGTTAATGATGACCAAGTTGGGGATAGTAAACCCGAGAATTGGAACCTGAAGCTGTAACAGAAATGTGGTAGGTTATGAGAAAGAGTTCGAGTGTACGAGAAAGGTACGACGAGTAAGAGAAGAAGCGAGCATGTATGGCGAGCATAGATGTGATCATTTCTTTTGTAAGGAGGAGGTGCGATGGAAGTATATTTTAAACCTCGGGTAAGGGGTTTTGTGATGTTAGAGGTGTTTCCCTCGTGGACTTGGATGTAAGTATTTTTTTTTGCGCAGGTGTTTCTGTGGCCAGGTGTGGCAGGATTGTTCTCGTAAGTATAGTAGTGAAGACTATACTGGCGCACGTATGTTTTGAGACTTAGAAGGAACATTCGGGACGAATGTTTCTAAGGAGGGGAGAATGTTATACCGTATTTCGGTATATGCGTAAGAACGCACGTAGAAAAGTTTGGGCTTTAAAGTTAGGCATAGGTTCGATTTTTGTGCACAACACCCGATTAGAATCGTTTTTAACGAAGCGTTTTACACAACTCGCGTAGGGTAAATTACGGCTATGCCATTTCTAATTTTGCGGATTTTTCCGAGGCGAAATATTTTGAACCAACGGGAGGGTGACATGTGTCACCCTCGAAGAGTGTGGGCGGCAATGGGCAACCTTGCACGTTTTTGTGTGTTGTTGTAGTCAAGGTTAGGTAGGATATTTGTGAGATATTTTGTGTAGTTGATGAACAAGTGGGACCCACACACATGTCCAAATCCCACCCTACACTTGCCTAACACTTGTCTTGATCTTGGCCATTGGTTGGCCTATAAATACCCCCAGTTGAAGACTTATTCTTCATCCTCACTTGATAAATTCCAAGGCAAAAACCCTCCCTCCCTTCTAGTGTTTCGTCCGCCTCCCCCTGTGACGCCTTTTGGCGAGGTACCCTCCCCTCGGCGAAACTACCCCCTAGCTTAGTTGTGCTGGCAAATACCCCACTTTGTTGAAATACTTCTCCAAGTATTGTTGTAATGCCCAAAATACTCTAGCCCAAAACCTTTGTAGTATTTCCAAGTACCTCTATCTGAAAAGCCGGAAAATACTATTATACTTTCCTTTAGCCACTAAACGAAACCCTAAGGAAATCTTCATTGATAGTTGAAGTATTTGAGTAGAAGTTGGTTAGAACTTCTAAGGGTTGTTTGGAGCGGGTTGGAGCGCGAGTAGGAGCTAAACCTTGCTCGGGATCGACATATAAACTTGGATAATTTTGGGCTTATCGAGGTAAACACTCTTGACCTTCTATTGTAATTGGAAATTACATGTTGTAGGAATATATAGTTGAAGTATACTATATATAGAACTGAACTTAGCTTTGCGGCAATGTCTTTGGACTTAAGCTGAATTTAAAGAAGAATTGGAATTTGTACTTACATGTGTATTACTGATGAACTTGTGTAGTTTGGGTAGGGAAGAAATTGCCCAAATTTCCGTAAAATCTTGTATCTAGATTTACTCTTCCGATAGTCGACTTTGATAAGTGTATAACCTTTATAGGTTGAATATTACGTGAGTAGCATGTCTCTTGAAAGGTGGACAAGGCTAGCGGATTATAGCCGTGGGCGTTTGCTAATAGTCGATAATCGTCGCGAGGTATGTGATTCTTCCTATCCTCTTGAGCATGATATTTTAAAGAATATATATATATAGTACGGTAGACGTACGTGTGTTAACTGAATAATAATTACGGCAATGTCTCCGGACTTAAGCCTGAAGAATCTTGAAGTATTTCAAAATAATACTGAATCATTTTAACAGAAGAGTAATACTTGGTTTTAAAAGCTTAAGAGTTATACTAGCTTTATGGGAAGTTAGGTATAACGGCAAGAGATATAAATAGAATGATTTATTGATTTAAGAAGTTAAGAGACTTGATCTTAAAAGATAAGAGACTTGACTTAATTGAATTTTGTTAAAAAGTGTGAAACCTCATTCGTGAGTAATGAGTACTTGGCTTTCAAAAGGAATAATGTTTTACTGATTTCGGAAATCAGAATAAGTATCGAACAAACCACAGTAGCTAATAAAGAAATGTTTTGACTAATAAAGTATTATTAAAACCGATGAAACTACCATCTGCATAGAAGCTAAGATGAGGCAAAATGATATTACATTTCCTAGATCATGGCT
The DNA here is from genome assembly GCA_029844215.1 of Przewalskia tangutica. Taxonomy (NCBI): domain Eukaryota; kingdom Viridiplantae; phylum Streptophyta; class Magnoliopsida; order Solanales; family Solanaceae; genus Przewalskia; species Przewalskia tangutica. Next base: position 100,458 of record JAQGDG010000501.1, on the reverse strand, counting down.
GTTGTATCAAGATTGTTATGAACAAGAATAACCTACTCACACATAAGGTATATGCTTCTCAAATTGTTTTAAAGGATTAAAACTATGAACTAAAAACCTTTCGAAAATGAGAAACTTGAGTAATTGAAATTAGGCAAACTTGGAACGTTTGGAAAAGAATGTTGTTACTTGATTTTACAAAGAGAAGTGTTTTGATTTACTTCAAAAGATAATCACTCTATTTTTTTCATATACTACGGGTATTGTGTGACTTTTGTGAAAGTAACGTATCTTTTAAAGAGTTAATGTATGAAGTACTTTGGGGATAAAAGCCCGATCTTGTTAATCATATAGTAGAAAGTACCTTGTGTGTATAACTTGATTGTGTTGGTTTGTGATAGCCTTGTAATACTTTCTTGTTGATTTGTTAAGTAAATATGCTAGGATGCTACGTGTGTTAGTATCTTGTGATGTTTGTGTAAATGGGTTTCCCTTGATTGTGCTTATGTTGTTTAAGCGATAAGTATTATATTAGTATTATCACTCATGATTAGGGGTTTAAGGCCTCCGTCTGGGGTAGACTCGGCGGAGTGCATGTGACCTATGATTCGAGAATACCTTATGCGGTGCAGTAGCTATCACTGCGGGGAGTTCGGGTTAGTGTGCGGCCTTTGTGGTCATGCGGTCTATGTGGCCACGCGGACGGCGAGTCGGGACGGCGGGAGTAGCTACCCTCGATGCGGGGAATACCTCATGCGGGCCATTGGGTGGCCCGTGCGGAGCTCTGAGGAAGTTCGAGGGCTGACGCGCATTAGATCTGCGCGAGTGGCGGCTTTGATCATGTAATGATGCAGAGATCATGATCTGATTTATGACCTTGTTATCGTGGGTTTTAGTAGTCGGCTATGCGCCATTACTTACAAATGCGGTTTTATGATGACACAGTGGGACTGGTGTTCTTGTGTATTCCTTGGTGCTTTTATATCCTATACTGCCGGCAGTGAGGAAGGTATTACACGGGCATGATTGATTTTTTGTGCGTGAGACCCATTGTTATATTTGATTGATGACTTTGAGGGCGTGAGTCCACGACTTGACGTGACTGAGTATTTATTGTGAGCGTAGTTTGGTTATCATACATGTCTCTGCTTTATATAGACTACTATGATTTCATTTCTGATATTTTGATTCACATACTTGGTACTGTTGTCTTGACCTCGCCCGGAAGTGCGTTCATCTGCGGTAAGGTACACGATCGTTGATCCTCGCTCTTAGGGTCACGGTTAGCGTTTGGGAAAGCTCCGTTTCTCGGAGGCTTATCTTCGTATAGTCCTGTTGTTGTAGGTGCTTACATTCGAGGTATGGCGAACCTGTCCCGTCGTTGTTGTCATATCATTCGTAAGTGCTGTAATCTTGTTGTGGCGGGTTGTAATGGGATGTATTTCAAATTGTTATTTATATATACCGAAGGTAACCGTTTTTGGTTAGTCTGTCTTCTTATTTCACTGTCTTATTGCATTGGCTTCATGTTATTGTTTTATGTTCCGCTGATTTTCTCTGATGTATGACTACTTGGGTACCCGGGTAAGGCACCAGTCACGGGCCCCGGAACGGGTCGTGACAGAAATACTCTCCAAAGTATTGTTATAATGCCCAAATACTTTAGCCCTAATACCTTGTAGTATTCCAAGGTTATACCTATACAAAGCCCAGAAATACTATTATACTTCCTTTAGCCACTAAACGAAACCCTAAGGAAATCTTCACTGATAGTTGAAGTATTTGAGTAGAAGTTGGTTAGAACTTCTAAGGGTTGTTTGGAGCGGGTTGGAGCACGAGTAGGAGCTAAACCTTGCTCAGGATCGACATTTAAACTTGGATAATTTTGGGCTTATCGAGGTAAATACTACTGTCCTTCTATTGTAATTGGAAATTACATGTTATAGGATTATATAGTTAAAGTATACTATATATAGAACTGAACATAGTTGTGCGGCAATGTCTTTTGACTTAAGCCTGAATTTAAAGAAGAGAACTGAACTGTAATTACGTAGGACTGTATTACAGTAGACTTAAGTAGCATTACTGTGGGGTAGAATTTTACGTCGGATTAGGCGTACAACCCCACCAGGGAGTTGTTGGCCTGTTAGCAGGCCTCGATAGAGGAGGAGATTTACGCGATTTGCGGGAGAGGTCGCCGAAATTTACGTAGAATATTCACGTTGAGATCTAGATGATAATAGGCGCCTTGTGGCCTCTATAGGTTGAAGTACTACGTGTGGCGTGTTTGCCGGCAAGGTGTAAGCGGTTTGAGGTACTTGGAGCGTTTTGCTATTAGTCGATAATCGTCGCGGTATGTGAACCTCTTCCTATCTTTTCTAGCATGATATGTGTATAACTATGTTGTCACGACCGAACCGGGCGTGGATCAGTGCCTTACCGGGCACCCAGTAGACACGCATCGAGTAATCAATGGAACATAAAGACAATACATGAAACGATGTAATAAGACAGTGAAATAAGAAGACAAAGCTAACCAAAGCGGTTACCGGTATATATATAGAAATAACAATTTGAACACGACGATTACATCCCATCCAACTCGCCCACAAAGCGATTACTCTGAGACCTCTAAGAATGACTTGATGACAACGGGACGGGGCCGTCATACCTGAATGTAGCACCTACAAACAACGAGGACTATACGAAGATAAGCCTCCGAGACACGGAGCTTTCCCAAACGCTGCTGACCCTAAGAGCGAGGATCGGCAGGTGTACCTTACTCGCGGCATGACGCGGCCGAGAGGTCGATTACAACAGTACCAAGTATGGCCGAAAATCGTAAATGAAATCATAGCGATCTATATAAAGCAGAGACATATATGATAACCAAACTACGATTCCTGATAAATAAGCGGTCATGTCAAGTCGTGGACTCACGCCAAAGTCATCACTCAAATATAACAATGGGTCTCACGCCACAACATCAATCATGCCGTGGAATACCTTCTCCCGCCGTGATCTATGATATAAAAGCACCAAGGAATACATGAACACCAGTCCACTGTCATCATAAAACCGTCTGGGGTAAGTACGAAGGCATAGCCGACTACTAAAACCACGATACAACAAGGTCATAAATCGTATCATGATCTGTCATCATTACATGATCAAAGCCGCCACTCGCCGCGATATCTAATGTGCGCGTCTAGCCACGAACTTCGAGCTCGCGCGCAGGCCAACCTCATAGGCCCGCGTAGGCATTCCCGCATCGAGGGTAGCTCCCCGGCGTCTGGACTCGCAGTCGCGCATGGCCACATAGACCGCATGACCATAAAGGCCGCACACTAACACGAACTCGTAGCTCGCATGGGTGTCCACGCACCGCATGAGGTATTCTCGAATCATAGGTCACACAGACCGCTGAGTCTACCGCGTCGGAGGCTTAACCCCTAATCATGGTGATACAATATCAACATAACGACTTATCGTTTAAACAACATAAGCACAATCAAGAGACCCTTTACACAAACATCACAAGATACTAACACGTATGGCGTCCTAGCATGTTTACTTAACAAATCAACAAGAAAGTATTACAAGGCTATCACAAACCAACACAATCAAGTTATACACACAAGGTACTTTCTACTATATGATTAACAAGATCGGGTTTTTATCCCCATAGTACTTCATACATTAACTCTTTAAAAGATACGTTGCTTTCACAAAAGTCACACTATACTCGTAGTATATAAAAATAGAGTGATTATCTTTTGAAGTAAATCAAAACACTTCTCTTTGTAAGATCAAGTACAACATTCTTTTCCAAACGTTCAAGTTTGCCTAATTTCAAATGTTCACGTTTCTTATTTTAGAAAGGTTTCGTAGCTCATAATCTTATTCATTTAAGAATATAATTCCTTTTTTTTAACAATCTGAGAAACATATGCCTTATATGTGATTAGGTTATTCTTGTTCATAATCAATCTTATTAAGCAGCCATGATCTAGGAAATGTAATATCATTTTGTCTCATCTTAGCTTCTATGCAGATGGGGTTTCTTTTGGTTTTAATCATACTTCATTAATCAAAACATTTCCCTTTATTAACGCTGCAGTGGTTTGTCGATACTCATTCTGATTTCCGAAATCAGTAAAACATTATTCCTTTTAAAAACCAATTACTCATTCCTCACGAATGAGGTTTCACACAAAATTCATATTAATTTAATTAAGTCAAGTCTCTTATCTTTTAAGATCAAGTCTCTTAACTTCTAAAATCAATAAATCATTCATTTTATCTCTCTTAAGCCGTTATACCTAACTTCCCATAAAGCTATTTTAACTCTTAAGGTTTTAACACCACAAAGCATTTTCTTACCTACATAAAGTCATTATAACCACTTCCCATAAAGCCGTTATAACACTTTATGTTTTAAACCAATCAAATACATTTAACACGTATGCGTCAGTACTATATAGTTATTACACATATCATGCTAGAAAAGATAGGAAGAGGTTCACATACCTCGCGACGATTATCGACTAATAGCAAAACGCTCCAAGTACCTCAAACCGTCGGCTACTCCTTAAGCCAGGTAGATCGCGTCATACATAGTACTTGACTATAAGGCCACAAGCGACTTATTAACATTTAGATCTTATCGTAGAACATTCTACGAGAAAATTCGGCGCCTCCCGCAATCGCGTAAATCTCCTCTTACTATCGGTAGGCTATCAAGCCAACGAGGTTTATACATCTAACGGGCGTGTACAATTCTACTTCACAGTAATGCTACACAAGTCTACTGTAATACAGTCCTATGTAATTACAGTTCAGTTCTCTTTCTTTATATTCAGGCTTAAGTCAAAAGACATTGCCGCAAAGCTAGGTTCAGTTCTATATATAGTATACTTCAACTATATAATCTAACCATCATGCAATTTCCAATTACAATAGGGGGACAAGATATTTACCTCGATAAGCCCAAAATTATCCTAGTTTAATGTCGCTCCTGAGCAACGTTTAGCTCCAACCCGTGCGCTCCAACCCGCTCCAAACCACCCTTAGAAGTTCTAACCAACTTCTACTTAATACTCCAACTAACTATGGAGATTTTCCTTAGGGTTTCGTTTTTGTGACTGACGGGAAGTATAATAGTATTTCTGGGCTTTTCGTATAGAGGTAATTTTGGAAAGTACTACAAGGTATAAGGGCTAAAGTATTTGGGCATTATAACAATACTTGGAGAGTATTTCTATACCACAAAAGGGGGGTATTTATACGAGACAACACCACAAGGGGGGGTGTATACCCCTCGGCCAACCCCACTAGGAGGGGGGGTACTCTCGGCCAAGGGGGGGAAGGGTTCTCGGCCAAGGGGCCTCACCAAGGGGGGGAGGGACGAGAACACAACAAGAGAGGGGGGGGGGGGGAGGATTTTAGACTTAGGAAATAATTTTGGATGAAGAAGTCTTCAAAGGGGAGGGGTATTTATAGGTCAAGCAAAGGCCAACCAATGGCCAAGATCATGCCAAGTGCAAGGCAAGTGTAGGGTCAAGATTCCTCCATGTGTACCTTATCCATCTACCACACAAATATCACAAAATATCCTACCTACTCCCACTCTCCATTCGTCCACTTTACCGCCCCAAGGTGTTATACCCCGTATTTCCAGAGTATGTACGTGAGGGCGTATGTATAAGAATTTGAGCCTTAAGATTAGGCAAGGTTCGAAATTGGGCACAAGTGCCGAAAAGAGTCGTTTTCCGACGAAACGTTTCCACAGCTTACGTAGGGAAAATTCCGGCTATGTCATTAATAATTTTTGCGGATTTTTAGAGAGGCGAAACATTTTGGACCAGCGGGAGGGTGACAAGTGTCACCTCACATTGGAAGCAAGTGAACGGCAAGCTTGACCATTGTACGTTTTTTGGTGTTGAAATTTTGGTCAAGGGTTAGGTAGGATATTTTGTGTAGATGGATAAGGTAGCACATGGCTAAATCTTGGCCTTACACTTGCTATGCACTTGTATTCATCTTGGCCATTGGTTGGCCTTCACTTGACCTATAAATACCTCTAAGTTGAAGACTTTCTTCATCAAAACTTGAGCAATCTATCTAAGTCTCAAAATACTCCCTCCTCTTGTTCTCGTCCACCACACCCCGCTCCCCCTTTGAGAAGGCCCGTTGGCGAGCTTCCTCCTCCCTTTGAGAAGGCCCTTTGGCGAGAGCTTCCTAAAGCTGTAGTGTAGTAGTTAGGGTACCCCACCCCCCCTAGCCTAGTTGTTTTCGTATAATACCCCTTGTTGTGGTATAGAAATATTCTCCTAGTATTGTTGTAATGTCCAAATACCTTGGCCCAAATACCTTGTAGTTTTCCCAAGGTTACACTTATACAAAAGCCCAGAAAATACAATAATACTTCCTTTAGCCACTAAACGAAACCCTAAGGAAATCTGCATTGATAGTTGAAGTAATTGGGTAGAAGTTGGTTAGAACTTCTAAGGGTTGTTTGGAGCGGGTTGGAGCGCACGGAGTAGGAGCTAAACCTTGCTCAGGATCGACATATAAACTCGGATAATTTTGGGCTTATCGAGGTAAACACTCTTGACCTTCTATTGTAATTGGAAATTACATGTTGTAGGAATATATAGTTGAAGTATACTATATATAGAACTGAACATTATAATTGTGCGGCAATGTCTTTTGACTTAAGCCTGAATAATACTTACGGCAATGTCTTGCGACTTAAGCCTGAATTTAAAGAAGAGCGACTGTAATTACGTAGGGTGTATTCTGATGAGACTTGTGTAGCATTGCTGTGTAGTAGAATTGTACACGTCCGGTTAGACGTGAAACCCCCCCCCCCTGGTTGGCTTGGTAGCCGGCCTCGATAGTGGAGGAGATTTACGCTGTTATAGGGAAGTCTTTGCCAATTTTACGTAGAATATTCTACATTGAGATCTAAGATGTTAATAGGCGCCTTGTGGCCTCTATAGGTTGAAATACTGCGTGTGGCGTGGTCTACTTGGCTTAAGGTGTATCCGACGGTTTGAGGTACTTGGAGTGTTTTGCTATTAGTCGATAATCGTCGCGAGGTATGTGAACCTCTCCCTATCTTTTCTAGCATGATATGTGTGTAACTATGTAGTACGGTGAGACGCATATGTGCTAAATGTATTTGATTGGTTTAAAACATAAAGTGTTATGGCGGCTTTATGGCAAGTTGGTTATAATGACTTTATGTAGGTAAGGAAATGCTTTGTGGTTTTAAAAGGTAATCGATTTGACTTATAACCGACTTGTTGTGTAATAGTAAGGAATCTTGAAGTATTTCAAAGAATCTTTGAATCATCTTTATGAGAAGAGTAATACTTGGTTTTGAAAACATAAGAGTTATACTAGCTTTATGGGAAGTTAGGTATAACGTCTTAAGAGAGAATGGTTTCTTGATTTCTAGAAGTTAAGAGACTTAATCTTAAAAGATAAGAGACTTGACTTGATATGGATGTTAGTGTGAAACCTCATTCGTGAGTAATGAGTACACAGTTGTAAAAGGAATAATGTTTCTTGATTGAAATCGAATAAGTATCGAACAAACCATTTGCAGCTAATAAAGGAAAATGTAATGACTAATGAAGTATTATTAAAACCGATGAAACCTCCATGCATATATGCTAATATGAGACTAAATGAGATTACATTTTCTAGATGATGGCTGCTTAATTAGTTTGATTATGAACAAGAATAACCTACTCTCCTTGGGCATATGTTACTCATTTGTTTTAAAAAGAGATCAAGACATTGAACTATGAAACTTTTCTAAAAAGAGATAAAGCGTAATTGAAATTAGGCAAACCGGAACTTTAGGGTAAAGAAAGGCATTGTGTTGTCTTAAAATGGTTTAAAACATAAAGTGTTATATGACACTTATGGGAAGTTGGTTATAACGACTTTATGAAAACAAAAGAAGGGTTTTTATCATTTGGTTTTAATGTGGTAACTTGACTTTAAAGAGAAGTGTTTTGGTCTAAAAAGAAGGCATGGTATTGCCTTAATTTGGTTTTAAAAGGATAGTATGGAAGTTGTTTTGGTTTACTTAAAAGATATAAGTCACTCTATTTTATGCTACTTATCGGGTGACTTTTATAAAAGGAATGGATCTTTAAAAAGGAATTTAACGTATGTAGTACTTTAGGATTAAAACCCGGACTTTGACATAAAATGAAAGTACCTTGAGTTGTGGATAACTTGCCTATGCTTGTTGTTGTGTAACTTGCCTATGCTTGTTGTTGTGTAACTTGCCTATGCATGTTGTTGTGTAACTTGCCTATGCTTGTTGTGATAGCCTTTGTTATGCAAGAATTGTGTTCTATATTACCGCGTCTCTCAATGGAGGGCCGGTTGACTCGTTGAGGACTTACTTGGACGTACCGGCAGTGACGGAAAATTCCACGGGTATGCTCCTGATGATAGTGTTATTCCATGGACTAGCTCTCCATGAGGTTTCTTATTGTTCGGCCTTGGTACCTGGTGGTCGGCTTTCGTACTTGCCCCGTCTCGTGGCTGATTCGGCCTTGGTACACAGTAGTTAGCCCTCGCACTTGCCAGTTCGGTGTAGTGGCGAAGTCTCGTGATCTGACCTTGGTACCGGTGGTCGACCGTACTTGCCCGATCGACTCGTGGCCGGCGCCTTGGTATCTGGTAGTCGGCTCTCGCACTTGCCCCGTGTCAGCTTCGTGGTTTGGTTGTATTGTATTGTTATTACGGCTTTGGCATCAGGTAGGACTTGGTGTTCAGGTGTACTTCTTGATGTTATCATATCATAGACTGCCGGCAGTGAGGAAGGTATTCCACGGGCATGACTGATGTTGTGGCGTGAGACCCATAATTATATTTGAGTAAATGACCGGAGGCGTGAGACCACGACTTGATATAAGCATTATATGTGTGTCTTGTAGTTTGGTTATCATACATGTCTCTGCTTTATATAGACTATTATGATTTCATTTCAGTATTCTGATTTCACATACTTAGTACTGTTGTCTTGACCTCCTTGAGGCTGCGTTCATCTGCGGTAGAAGTACATCGGTGTCGATCCCCTTTTAGGATCACCTTTGGCGTATTGGGAAGCTCAGTTCCTTGGAGGCTTATCTTTGGTATGTTACCACGATGCAGCAGGTTCTTGTACATTGAGGGTATGGCGGGGCCTGTCGTCATAGTTGTTGTAAAAATCTTAAGTGCAGCCTTTGTTGTAGGCGGGGTTGTAAGGATTATGCGTTGACGTTTATATATATATGTTGAAAGGCAAGCTTGTTTTGGTTGCTTTATTTATAATATCTCTCATTTCATGTTCATGTTTTATTTCCTTGATTTTCTCGATGTTGTATCACTAGGGTGCGGGGTAGGCACGATCCACAGGCAGATTCGGTCGTGACAAAGTGGTATCGAGCGATTAGTCCTCGGAAAGTGTCTACGACCGTGTCTAGTAAGTCTTGATTATCGGTGTGTTGTGCACCACATCTATAATCGGGAGGTGCAGGACATTTAGGGTTAGTTTCCATTCTTCTCATTACGAGATCGTGCCTTAGAGGTGTGTAATAAGATTGGACCCTGCGGCGTACCGTTTTTACGATTATGCCTCGCGTAAAACCGGGCGAGAAGGCAAAGCAGCGAGGAGGCTGCGAGTAAAGCGTGGCGAGACCACGATACTGAGCCTCGATCCGCGATGCAGGCGAGAGAGATGAGTCACAAAGTGGGCGATTAATGGCGGGGTTGTGGCGGACTTGAGATAAGTGGGCCAGCGATTCGATGCACCGATGGTTCACCTAGATCGGATAGTTCGAGGCTACGGGATTTTACGAGTTCTAGGCGCGAGTTTTATGGGTCGAGGCACGAGGATGATCGCGAGGAGTTCATCAAGCGATTCTGGATCATGAGAGTGATCAAGGCATCGGAGACCGAGTCGGTGGTCCTAGGTTCGCGTCGGTGCGTGATACCGCATGATCGTGGTTTTGATCGTGGGAGATGTCGGGAGAGCATGCACATCGGCTTTATGGGACGAGTTCTCGGAGGCCTTTCTTGCACATTTCTTGCCTCGCGGATGAGGAGGGCTCGGGCGACAAATTTTTGGTGTTGCGGCGAAGCAGGCGTCACGGTTCGGGAGTACAATGTGAGTTCGACTCATTGGCGTGCGTCCGCGTTGGTAGCTAGTATGGAGGATCGAGTGCACCGATATGTTACGAGGCTCGATGATCACCTGGCCGAAGTTGTTGGTGTAGCTCTTGATCGGGCATGGACATTGCCGCGTGCGGCGTATGCACTTGGATGTGAGGCGGATAAATCGGCGGAATGACCGTGGTCGTGAAGAGGTCGAAACAGCGAGGTCCTTTGGTGACTTTCGAGCGGACCGCCTCGGTGAGCTTGATTATGCGCCTCCGCGATTCAGTGGTCTCGCGACGCCGGGACCTTTGGGATATTCGAGGCAGTCGGGGCTCCCGGGTTTCAGATTTTCGAGGAGTAAGTGCTCGCGGATGAGGTTGCCCTTGTCTCGGTGTGGCGTTGTGGAAAACTTCATAAGGGAGAGTGTCGTGCTTGACTTGGGAGGTTGTTATTCTGCGGCCAACAGCGGCGGTCTCCGACCGATGTGGTAGCTGGTAGGATAGCCTGACTACTAGAAGCGATTGCGGGTTCTACACCTTCCATAGCTTGAGCGGGATGTTCGTACACCGTGGCGAGCCGGTAGAGTCGCGGTGGGAGTTCCCAATTTTAGCGGTCCTTTGAACCGCCTATTTTAGTATATCCTTAACCTACAGAGTTTAGTATGTATTGATGTTATGATGATGTGTTTAGTGTTATGTTCGGATAGCCTTGTGCTAAAATGTGATTTAGAAACCTGGTTGGTAAAAAAGGGTAAGCCTGGGGGTGAGAAAGTGATGAACCTTAGAATATTACAGTTGAGACCTTAGATGTAAGGCCATCTTGAGTACAAGATTTTTGCGGGGGATCTTTGTCAGAATGTGTAAGTATGCGTGGTGTAATTGTGGAAAAATTTCCTTGGGTGGTATAAATGGAAGTGGTAGCTTTCATGACTGTATAAATAAGATTGTTCGGATCGAAGCGAGAGAGTCGGCGTGTGAGGCTCGGGTTGAGGGCGTGTTGCGTGTCAACCGTGGCCGGAATGAGGTGGGGTCGGATCGAGGTGGTCCCGCGGTGGTAGGGTCACGAGGGTGCTAGGCCCAGTTTAGATGACCGTCGTATGAGTTCGTGGTTATGTTCGACGAGCGGATCATGAAGGCGGGAATGGCCTTAGAGGAGTGAAGCTAGTAAGATGACCAAGTTTGGAGGTGGTGACTCAAAGTTTTGGGAGGCTATGGCGATGGTGAAGTATGGTACGTATACTAGAAGAGTTCGGATGTTCGAGAAGACACGACGAGTAAGGAAGGAAGAGAGCGTGTGTTATTTCGTGGCGGTGTGGCGTTGGCAACTGTTAGAAGAACTTCATCGTTATCCGTCTTGAGAAGGAACATTCGGGACGAATGTTTCTAAGGAGGGGAAAATGTTATACCCCGTATTTCCAGAGTATGTACGTGAGGGCGTACGTATAAAAATTTGAGCCTTAAGATTAGGCAAGGTTCGAAATTGGGCACAGTGCGAAAAGAGTCGTTTTCCGGCGAAGCGTTTCCACAACTTACGTAGGGAAAATTCGGCTATGTCATAAATAATTTTTGCGGATTTTTCCGAGAGGCGAAACATTTTGGACCAGCGGGAGGGTGACAAGTGTCACCCTCACATTGGAAGCAAGTGGACGGCAAGCTTGACCATTGGCACGTTTTTGGTGTTGAAATTTTGGTCAAGGGTTAGGTAGGATATTTTGTGTAGATGGATAAGGTAGCACATGGCTAAATCTTGGCCTTACACTTGCTATGCACTTGTCTTCATCTTGGCCATTGGTTGGCCTTCACTTGACCTATAAATACCCTCTAAGTTGAAGACTTTCTTCATCCAAAACTTGAGCAATCTATCTAAGTCTCAAAATACTCCCTCCTCTTGTTCTCTCGTCCACCACACTCCCCCTTTGAGAAGGCCCTTTGGCGAGCTTCCCTCCCTTTGTAGTGGTTAGCGGTGGGGTACCCCACTGCCTAGTTGTTTTAGTATAATACCCACTTGTTGTGGTATAGAAATACTCTCTAGTATTGTTGTAATGTCCAAATACCTTGGCCCAAATACCTTGTAGTTTTCCCAAGGTTACACTTATACAAAGCCGAGAAAATACTATTATACTTCCTTTAGCCACTAAACGAAACCCTAAGGAAATCTTCATTGATAGTTGAAGTAATTGGGTAGAAGTTGGTTAGAACTTCTAAGGGTTGTTTGGAGCGGGTTGGAGCGCACAGAGTAGGAGCTAAACCTTGCTCGGGATCGACATATAAACTCGGATAATTTTGGGCTTATCGAGGTAACCACTCTTGACCTTATTGTAATTGGAAATTACATGTTGTAGGAATATATAGTTGAAGTATACTATATATAGAACTGAACATTTTAATTGTTCGGCAATGTCTTTTGACTTAAGAATGAATAATACTTACTGCAATGTATAGCTACTTAAGCATGAATTTAAAGAAAGCGAGCTGTAATTCGTAGGTGTATTCTGATGAACTTGTGTAGCATTCTTTGTGTAGTAGAATTGTACACGTCAGGTTAGGCGTGCAAACCCCACGGTTGGCTTGGTGGCGGCCTCGATAGTGGAGGAGATTTCTGACATTTGCGGGGAAAGTCTTGCGAATTTTCGTAGAATATTCTACATTGAGATCTAAGATGTTAATAGGCGCCTTGTGGCCTCTATGGGTTGAAATCTGCGTGTGGCGTGGTACTTGGCTTAAGGTGTGGCCAAGCGGTTTGAGGTACTTGGGCGTTTTGCTATTAGTCGATAATCGTCGCGAGGTATGTGAACCTCTCCTATCTTTTCTAGCATGATATGTGTGTAACTATGTAGTGCGGTGAGCGTACATGTGCTAAATGTATTTGATTGGTTTAAAACATAAAGTGTTATGGCGACTTTATGGCAAGTTGGTTATAACGACTTTATGTAGGTAAGGAAATGCTTTGTGGTTTTAAAAGGTGGCGGTTGACTTATAAGCGACTTGTTGTGTAATAGTAAGGAATCTTGAAGTATTTCAAAAGAATCTTGAATCATCTTTATGAAGAGTAATACTTGGTTTTGAAAACATAAGAGTTATACTAGCTTTATGGGAAGTTAGGTATAACGTCTTAAGAAGAATGGTTTCTTGATTTCTAGAAGTTAAGAGACTTAATCTTAAAAGATAAGAGACTTGACTTGATATGGATGTTAGTGTGAAACCTCATTCGTGAGTAATGAGTACACAGTTGTAAAAGGAATAATGTTTTACTGATTCGGAAATCAGAATAAGTATCGAACAAACCACTGCAGCGCTAATAAAGGAAAATGTAATGACTAATGAAGTATTATTAAAACCAGTAGAAACCTCCATCTGCATAGAAGCTAAGATGAGACAAAATGAGATTACATTTTCTAGATCATGTTGCTTAATAAGTTTGATTATGAACAAGAATAACCTACTCGCTAGGGCATATGTTACTCGATTGTTTTAAAAGAGATCAAGACATTGAACTATGAAACTTTTCTAAAAAGAGACGGGCGTAATTGAAATTAGGCAAACTGGAACTTTAGGGTAAAGAAAGGCATTGTGTTGTCTTAAAATGGTTTAAAACATAAAGTGTTATAACAGCCTTATGGGAAGTTGGTTATAACGACTTTATGAAAACAAAAGAAGGGTTTTTATCACTGGTTTTAATGTGGTAACTTGACTTTAAAAAGAAAAGTGTTTTGGTCTAAAAAGAAGGCATGGTATTGCCTTAATTTGGTTTAAAGGATAGTATGGAAGTTGTTTTGGTTTACTTAAAAGATATAAGTCACTCTATTTTATACTACGGGTATCGGGTGACTTTTATAAAAGGAATGGATCTTTAAAAGGAATTTAGCGTCGTAGTACTTTAGGATTAAAACCCGGACTTTGACATAAAATGAAAGTACCTTGAGTTGTGGATAACTTTCCTATGCTTGTTGTTGTGTAACTTGCCTATGCTTGTTGTTGTGTAACTTGCCTATGCTTGTTGTTGTGTAACTTGCCTATGCTTGTTGTGATAGCCTTTGTTATGCAAGAATTGTGTTCTATATTACGCGTCTCGATGGAGGGCGGTTGACTCGTTGAGGACTTACTTGGGCGTCTGCGTGTGACGGAAAATTTCACGGGTATGCTCCTGATGATAGTGTTATTCCATGGACTAGCTCTCCATGAGGTTTCTTATTGTTCGGCCTTGGTACCTGGTGGTCGGCTTCGTACTTGCCGTCGTCGTGGCTGGTCGGCCTTGGTACTGTAGTTAGCCCTCGCGCTTGCCGATTCGGTGTAGTGGCGAAGTCTCGTGATCTGACGCTTGGTACGGTGGTCAGCCACCGTACTTGCCGGTCGGCTATGTGACCGGCCTTGGTATCCGGTAGTCGGCTCGCACTTGCCCCGTGTCGGCCGTGGTTTGGTTGTATTGTATTGTTATTACGCTATGGCATCGGGTAGGACTTGGTGTTGGTGTACTTCTTGATGTTATCATATCATGAAATGGCCGTGATGAGGAAAGGTATTCCACGGGCATGGTGATGTTGTGGCGTGAGACCCGTAATTATATTTGAGTAAATGACCTTGAGGCGTGAGACCACGACTTGATATAAGCTATTATATGTGTATCTTGTAGTTTGGTTATCATACATGTCTCTGCTTTATATAGACTATTATGATTTCATTCTGATATTCTGATTTCACATACTTAGTACTGTTGTCTTGACCTCGCCCGAAGCTGCGTTCATCTGCATGGTAGAAATCGTCGGATGTCGATCCTCGCTTTTAGGATCACCTTTCGTATTGGGAAGCTCCGTTCCTTGGAGGCTTATCTTTGGTATGTTACCACGATGTGCATAGGTTCTTGTACATTCAGGGTATGGCGGGGCCTGTCCCGTCATAGTTGTTGTAAAAATCTTAAGTGCATGCTTTGTTGTGGCGAGGTTGTAAGGATTATGCTCGTTGACGTTTATATATATATGTTGAAAGGCAAATCGTTTTGGTTGCTTTGTTTATTTATAATATCTCTCATTTCATGTTCATGTTTTATTTCCGCTGATTTTTCTCTGATGTTGTATCACTAGGGTGCCCGGGGTAAGGCACGATCCACGGGCCGATTCGTGACACAGGTCACCTGATGAGAGGGTGCCAAGTGTCGCCCTCTCGTTGGTCCAAAATTTTTCGTCTCTCGGAAAAATCCGCAAAAATTAGAAATGGCATAGCCGGAATTTACCCTACGCGAGTTGTGTACAACGATTCGTCGAAAAATGACTCTAACCGGGTGTTGTGCACAAAAATAATCGGCCAAGCCTACTTTAAAGTTCAAATTTCTCTCGACGTCCTCACGTACATACTCGGAAATACGGTATAACATTCTCCTCGAAACATTCGTCCGAATGTTCCTTCTAAGTCTCAAAACAAACACGCGCCAGATATAGTCTTCACCGCTATACTTATGAAAACAATCTGCCACACTTTGCGGGAACACTGCGCAAATTCTTACATCCAGCCCACGAGGAAACACTCTACTATTACCAAAGTAATGATCACATCTATGCTCGTAATACATGCCGCTTCTTCCTTTACTCGTCGTGCCCTTACCGTACATTTGAACTCTTTCTCATAACTTACCACATTTATTCCGCTGCGTTCGAAATCTGCAGGTTACTATCTCCATTTGGTCATCATTAGCGAACACTCTGAATGGATCTCGATTTCCTTCCGAACATAACACGAAAGACTGGGCGCATTGCCTCCTAAGTCGGATGGCAATTGCTAATATATAGGCAACCTGGCCTATCCCTCACATGAACTCAAAAGGCCCAAAGTAACTCGGGCTAAGTTTCCTCTGTTTTCCAAAACTCGTCACACCTATCCGGGTGGTACCTTGAAGACGGCCGTCGGCACGAACTCCAGTGTGCCACCGATTATCCATACGCGACTTTTGACTGCGGTGCCAATAACCTCATCTGGATAAGCTTCACTCTATCCACATTCTGCTGAACAAGGATGAACCAACTATCTGAACCTTGCTACATCGAATCAATCAACCGGCAACTTACACTTCCGCCCCTACAAGGCTTCCGTAAGGCGACATCCGAACACCGAAATGGTAGCTAAAAACACTCCTTCAACAGAGACAACAATCCTCGCAACTACCCGAAATCCAAACACCCCGAGGCGAATGTGGTCGAGACTCACCTGAGTTCCTAACCCTGCCTAGTAAAAACTTTCAGAAGAAAAAGAAACAGCCGTACCCTGGGCTCCATTGTCTGTCATAAGGTGAAGGTAGGCACCCCGTGCAGCCTTACAACCTTTCTGATATAACGTCTCGCAACATACTACCGAGTACACGGTTTGGACTAAAAGATAAGACGGGCTGACCTCATCGGCCCGACTACTGGTCGAATGCATCCACAAACTCGTACGCTGGTTAACTAAACATGGGCCTAACACCCTCATGACCCTATCACAAGGCGGGACCACCACAAACTGACCCCACCACCAAACAGGCCGCGGGTTGACCCGCAACGTGGCCTCAACCCGACCCGGCAACGCGCAAAACACTAGCTCCCCGATCCGGAACAATTTCGCTAATCACGTTACGAAAACATAGCGGTCATCTTAGTTCAACTACCCTCTTTCATACCACACTACTTAGGGACCTATCTCAAACATAGCTCACGTGCACTATGCACTCCGATAAGGATCAAACATAACACTACACCTTTACTCGAGATGGCCTTACCTCTAAGGTCTCTACGTAAAAACTCTAAGGCTCACACCTTCTCTATCCCCCAAATCTTACTTGGTTAACTAACCAAGATTTCTAATCACAATTTACACAATGCTATCAGAATATAACACTTAAGGTATACTCACCTTATCACACATACTATTCCCTAGAGGGTTAAAGATTTATCTGTATTCAACGCTTGCTCCTTAGTCGTTCTAATCAAACTGCCCGTAGAGCAGCTAAGGAAGGTGACGAACTACCCACGTCTGAAGGCTAAGTCCTCCTACTAGGACACCTTTTCGACATGTACGGCGGCGCGGTAAAACAAGTACCAACTAAAGGCGACATTCCGGGATGGCGTGCGTCTGTAATGAGCGGAAGCTCTGGAGCTCTGACCAACTCCTGCATACCCCGAACGTCCTGAACCCTGTGGAGGACCACTCTGTACTGGTGGATGTGCATAATCTAATCTGTTGGTGAAGCGAGTTGCCTCGAAAGTTATCAAAGGACCTTGTTGTTACGGCCTCTTCTCGTCGCCGTTAACCCGTCGATCTCTACGTTTCTTGGCCTGCTGCGCACAAGCCCGTACACAGGCCATGCTCAAGCCTAACTGAAGAATTACTCTTGCACAACCCTTTCTAAGGTATTCATCAAGACTCGCGGTACATCGGTATACTCTCTGGTAGCCAAGTCCATAGCTAGTAACAGGGTCGCCTCTTTGCAATCTATATTCTCTGTCCCCGGTCGTGGAACTGAAGGTTCAACTTATCATGGCCGCAGTAGGAACTGCTGCCGCCGTGCTAAACTCTGCTGGGGCTAGTGACGTCGCAGAACTCCCCGAATAAAGTGCCTAACTCAGGTGATGATTGGGCCTGTGCCCTCGTAACCCTCTGAACTCTACTCGCAGCTCCCTCTGCTGCCTTGCCCTCCTGGGCTCGGGTTGCCTTACGCGGAGGCATAACGGTAAGGGAAAGAAATACGTTAGAGGGGTCCAACTTATAACACAGCTCTAAGCACGATCTCAGAGTGAGAAGAATGGAAACCAATCCTAAATATCCTATAGCCTCCTGATTATTGGTGTGGTGCACAACGATAATCAAGACTCTTGAATCACGATGCTGTAGACTTTCCGAGGATTAATCGCTCGATACCACTTTTGTCACGACCGAACCGGGCGTGGTCGTGCTTACCGGGCACCCAAGTAGACATACATCCAGTAATCGGCGGAACATAAAGACAATACATGACACGATGTAATAAGACGGTGAAATAAGAAAGCAGGCTAACAGCGGTTACCTTGTATATATATATAAATAACAATTTGAACAGAAACGATTACATCCCATCCAACTCTGCCACAACGATTACTCTGAGACCTCTAAGAATGACATGATGACAACGGGGCGGGGCCATACCACGAATGGCACCTACAACAAGGGGACTATACGAAGATAAGCCTCCGAGACACGGAGCTTTCCCAAGCTGACTGTGACCCTAGAGCGAGGATCAACGGCGGTGTACCTTTACTGCGGCATGACGCATCCCAGAAGGAGGTCGATCTGGCAGTACCAAGTATGTGGCGAAAATCGTAAATGAAATCATAGCGATCTATATAAAGCGAGACATGTATGATAACCAAACTACGATTCCTGATAAATAGCAAATGTCAAGTCGGGGACTCACGCTCAAAGTCATCACTCAAATATAACAATGGGTCTCACGCCCACAACATCAATCATGCCTGGAATACCTTCCGCCACTGCGTGATCTATGATATAAAAACACCAAGAATACATGAACACGGTCCACTGTGTCATCATAAAACCGTACGGGGTAAGTACGAAGGCATAGCCGACTACTAAAACCCACAGTATAACAAGGTCATAAACTGTATCATGATCTGTCTAGACCGTCACATGATCAAAGCTGGCCACTCGCCGCGTGATATCTAATGTGCGCGTCTAGCCACGGAACTTCGCGACTCGTAGGCCACCTCATAGGCCGCGTAGGCATTCCATTCGCGTCGAGGGTAGCTACTCCCGGCAACGTTCGACTCGCGATCGCGTGGCCACATAGACCGCATGACCATAAAGGCCGCACTAACACCGGAACTCGTGAGCTCCGCATGGGTGTCACATGCAGACCGCGAGTCTACCGCGTCGGACCCTAATCGTAGGTGATCTGATATCAACATAACAGCTTATCGTTTAAACAACATAAGCACAATCAAGGGAGACCCCTTTACACAAACATCACAAGATACTAACACATGTAGCATCCTAGCATGTTTACTTAACAAATCAACAAGAAAGTATTACAAGGCTATCACAAACCAACACAATCGAGTTATACACGCGAGGTACTTTCTATGATTAACAAGATCGGGTTTTTATCCCCATAGTACTTCATACATTAACTCTTTAAAAGATACGTTGCTTTCACAAAAAGTCACACAATACCCGTAGTATATAAAAATAGAGTGATTATCTTTTGAAGTAAATCAAAACACTTCTCTTTGTAAAATCAAGTACAACATTCTTTTCCAAACGTTCAAGTTTGCCTAATTTCAAATGTTCACGTTTCTTATTTTAGAAAGGTTTCGTAGTGTTATACCCCGGTTCCAGGGTATGTATGCGAGGACGTACGTACGAGAATACGACATTGAAATTGGAAAGGAAGAAAGAGGTGATTTTTCCACGGAAAAGTTTCCGGTTTTTGTGAAGGAAAAAGGTTCGTTAATGGGAATTGGATTCCCAGATTTGGTATTCGAACTTCTTGGAATATTAAAGAATTATGGAATTTTATTTTCGGAAATGGTCACGTGGGGCCCACGGGAGAAATTCTGGTTTTGTGGAGCCACTTTGTTTTGAGATTTTGGCCATTGTGGATATTTTGGAAGATGAAATATTTTGGGCAGTAGGAGGCGACACGTGTCACCCCCTAGGTGGCTTGGCGAATATTATTTGTGCCTGACACGATTAGAGTCGTTTTTTAAACGTTTTACACAACTCGCGTAGGATAAATTAGGCTATGTCATTTCTATTTTTGCGGATTTTTAGAGGCGAAACATTTTGGACCAACGGGAGGCGACACTTGTCACCTCGATTGATGGATGTGGGGCGGCGTTAGGCGAATTGGATGGCCATTTTGTCTTGGAGTTGGTAGGATATTTTGTGTGCAAGTTGGCTAAGGACACTTGCCCAAATCTTGACCTTACACTTGCCTTGCACTTGGCATAATCTTGGCCATTGGTTGGCCATCCTTGACCTATAAATACCGCTTGTGATGAAGAGTTCTTCATCCACAAATTACTTCAAGTCTTGAAAAATCCTCCTCTCCTTTGTGAGCATTTAGTCCAACACCTCCCCTTTTAAGTAAAGTTTGGCGAGGCCCCACTAGCCTAGCAGAAACCTACCCCCTTCCTTGGTAGAAAAGTTGCCTTCTAGTATTGTTATAATGCCCAAATACCTAGCCCAAATCCCTTAGTCCTTAGTAGAAGTTGTGAAGAACTTCTAAGGTTTTCTTAGAGCTCTGGAGCGTACAACTTAGGAGCTAAACCTTGCCTGTAGCGACTTTTATCTAGGATATTATTGGGCTTACCGAGGTAAATAATCTTGTCCTTCTTTTGTAATTAGAGAATACATACTGTAGAAGCATAAGAATTAGTATAAATACTTAGAAGGATATTAAAGAATAGAATTGAACTGATATCACAGTAGAAGGGTTTAAAAGAAGAATAATAGAACTGTACTTACATAGGATTGTTTTCACAATGAGCTTGAGTAGCTCAGGGTGGGAAGTCTTTGCTAACTTTCCGTAGGATATAGAACCCTCTGCTTAGAGCTTTATGCGATCTGATCTAGACGTTGATAGACGTATTTGACTATTATAGGTCGATTCTCTGCGCGCGACATATTCAACTTGGCAGGTGGATTTTGCCGAGAAGGTATGTGATTCTTCCTATCCTCTTGAGCATGATATTTTAAAGAATATGTATATAGTACGGTAGACGTACGTGTGTTAACTGAATAATAATTACGGCAATGTCTTCGGACTTAAGAATGAATAATAAGTACGGCAATGTCTTTTGACTTAAGCCTGAATAAAAAGAATCTGAAGTAGGTCAAAAGAATTAAGAAACCTTTTTAAGAGTAACACTTGGTTTTAAAATCTTAAGAGTTATACTAGCTTTATGGGAAGTTATGTATAACGGCTTAAGAGTGATAAAAAAAATGATTTATTGATTTAAGAAAATAAGAGACTTGACTTAATTATACTAATGTGAAAAAGTGTGAAACCTCATTCGTGAGTAAATAGTATTTTGGTTTTCAAAAGGAATGATGTTTTACCGTCGGAATGAATGTCGAACAAACCACAAGTCGCTAATAAAGGGAAATGTTTTGACTAATAAAGTATTATTAAAACCGGAGAAACTTCCATCTGCATAGGAGCTAAGATGAGACAAAATGATACTACATTTCCTAGATCATGGTTTGTAATAAGATTTCTATGAACAATAATAACCTACTCACACATAAGGTATATGTTTCTCAAATTGTTTTAAAGGATTAAAACTATGAACTACGAAACCTTTCGAAAATGAGAAACTTGAGTAATTGAAATTAGGCAAACTTGAGCGTTGGGAAAAGAATGTTGTTACTCGATTTTACAAAGAGAAGCGTTTTGATTTACTTCAAAAGATAATCACTCTATTTTTATACTACGGGTATTGTGTGACTTTTGTGAAAGAAACAGATCTTTTAAAAAGAGTAATACATGAAGTACTTTGGGGCTAAAAACCCGAACTTGTTAACATAATGTAGAAAGTACCTTGTGTGAATAACTTGATTGTATTGATTTGTGATAGTCTTGTAATACTTTCTTGTTGACTTGATAAGTAAACATGTTAGGATGCTACGTGAGTTAGTATCTTGTGATGTTTGTGTAAAGGGGTTTTCCCTTGTTGTGCTTAGGTTGTTTAACGATAAGCTGTTATGTTAATATTATATCACTCATGATTCCGGGGGTTAAGCTGCCCTCCGATGCGGGGTAGACTCAGGCGGGTCTGGTGACCTATGATTCGAGAATACCTTATGCAGGTCTGTATGGCCTATCGCGAGCTGCGGGAGTTCGAGTTAGTATGCGGCCGCTTGTGGTCATGCGGTCTTTGTGGCTACGCGGACGGCGAGTCCAGACGGCTGCGGGGAGTAGCTACCCTCGATGCGGGAATACCTCATGCGGGCCATCGAGTGGCCCGTGCGAGCTACGGGAAGTTCTGGGCTGGACGCGCACATTAGATATGCGAGCGAGTGGCGGCTTTGATCATGTGATGCAGAGCAGATCTCATGATCTGATTTACGACCTTGTTTGTCTTGTGGGTTTTAGTAGTCGGCTATGCCTTCGCACTTACCGTGCGGTTTTATGATGACTTTGAGGCGCGAGTCACGACTTGACGATCGCTAATTATTGTGAACTATAGTTTTGGTTATCATACATGTCTCCGCTTTGTATAGACTACTATGATTTCATTCTGATATTTTCGATTTCACATACTTGGTACTGTCGCTCGACCTCCTTCGGGGCGTTCATGCCGCAGTAAAGGTACTCCTACCGTTGATCCGTTCTTAGTATCACCGTTTAGCGTTGGAAAAGCTCCGTTTCTCGGAGGCTTAGCATTTGGTATGGTCCTGTCGTTGTAGATATTTGCATTCGGGGTATGGCGGCCCCTGTCGCCATTGTTGTTTTAAACTCTTAGAGGTGTGAGACTGTTGTAAGGTTGGGATGTCGCTATTCATTTTGGGGTATTTTTTTACATATATGCCGAAAGGCAACTTTTTCCTGTGAGGCGTGTCTTATTTATCTTTTTCATATCTTGGTTGTTTTATATTCGCTGATTTCTACGATGTATGACTACTTGGCTGCCGGGTAAGGCACGATCCACGGTCGTGACAACGATGGTATCGAGCGATTAATCCTCGGAAAGTGTCTGACCAGTATCTAGTAAGTCTTGATTATCGGTGTGTTGTGCACCACCAATAATCGAGGAGGCTATAGGATATTTAGGATTGGTTTCCATTCTTCTCACTCGAGATCGTGCTTTAGAGTGTGTTATAAGTTGGACCCTCTAACGTATTCCTTTCCTTTACCGGTGATGCCTCGCGCCGGCAACTCGGGCCCGGAAGGCAAAGCAGGAGGCTGCGAGTGGAGTTGAGAGAGTTAGAAGGGCACAGCCCAATCATCACTGAGGTGATGCTTCACGCGGGAGTTACGAGACGTCGCGAAGAAGCAGAGTTTAGCATGGCGGCAGATTCCTCTGCGGCCATGACATCTCGACCTTGATTCCACGACTTGGAGCATAAAATATGGATTGGAAGGAGCGGCCACATTACTAGCAAGGACTTGGCAGCGAGTATTTTATGTACCGGTATACCAAGGATATTGATGATTATCTAAAGAAGGGTTGTGAGAAGTAGCTCTTGATCGAGGAATGAGCAGGCTTGCGTTCGAGATTATGTGCGAAATGGTGAGAGATGTAGAGATCGGCAGATTAACCAAGATCGCCAGAAGAGGCCCGATTGGCGGGATCATTTGGTAACTCGAGGCGAACCGCCTCGGCCAGCGAATTAGACATGCGCCTCCGCCCGGTCGCAGTGTCCTCTGAGGTTGATTTTCCTCGGTGTTCACGGTGTGGCGGCGTCATCGAAATGCCGTCTTTCGCGGTGCTTGTTTTACTTGCGGCCGTCGAGCCATATGGCGAGGAATGTTCTATGAGGAAGGATGCAAGTAGGAAGACTCGGCCTACGGATCGATTCTTGATTGATGGTGCGGAGAGGAAGGGGTGTTAGCTGTAGGAGGCCACCCCACTTCGGTGTGGCGTTGTGGTCGATGTCATTTGGGAGTGTCGTGCCTGCGGCGGCTTGTTATGTTTGCGGCGGCAGGCCATTTTGCGAGAAATTGTCCAACGAGTTGGCGGGGATGTAGGGACTCAGCCGGGATCGATGGATAGTTCATCACCTTCCCCAGCTATGCGCCCAGCAGGGCGGGTTTGATTAGAACGACCTAGGGGAAGTGCCGCGTAGATACAGGTATATCCTTAACCCTTTAGAGATTTATATGTGTAGCGAATATCTTAAGTATTGTTTTCGGTTAGCATGGTGTTAGTGTGATTATAATTTTTGATTAGTTAACCGGGTAAGATTAGGGGATAGAGAGAGTGGGAGCCTTAGAATATTATACGTAGAGACCTTAGATTCGATGCCATCTTTGTTAAAAGAATTATTTCGTGATTGACACATATCGAGGTGCATAGTATCGTGAGATATTTTGTGGGATGAATCCCGAGTGATGTGAAATGAAAGAGGGTAGTTGAGCTTAGAAGACCGCTAGGTTTTAAATAACGTGATTAGTGAGATTGTTACGGATCGGGAGCTAGTGTTTTGCGGCGTTGTCGGGTCGGGTTGAGGCCGTGTTGCGGGTCGACCCACTGCTTGGTGACGGTCAGTTTGTGGTGGTCCCGCTTTGTGTTAGGATCACAAGGGTGTTAGGCCAGTTTAGTTAACCATTATGCGAGTTCGTGGATGTGTTCGACCGATGGTCGGGCGATGGGGTCAACCCGTCTTATCTTTTAGTCAAACGTGTACTCGGTAGTAAGTTGTGAGATGATTATTTCAAGAAGGTTGTAAGGCTGCACGGTGCCTACTTCACCTTATGGCTGACAGGGGAGTCCAAGTTACGGCTGTTTCTTTTCTGGAAGAGTTACCAGACAAGGTTAGGAACTCAGGTGAATCTTAGTGTCGCATTCACCCTCGGGCAAGTGGTTGGATTTCGGGAGTAGCTGTAAGGACTCTTCGCTCTTGTTGAGTATGTATTATATAGCTACCGTTTGATTCGGTGTCGCCGTTTGGAGCCTTTTTATAAGCGCTAGTGTAAGATTACCGATCGACTGATTCGATGTAAGCAAGGTGCAGATAGTTGGTTCGTACTTGTTCAGCAGGGCGTGGATAGGGTGGAGCTTATCCAGAAGAGGTTATTGGCAGCTCAGAGTCAGTGGGAAGCAGTACCAGAAACATGGTAAGTTTTGATAAAGAGTTCGAGGATACGAGAAGATGCGACGAGTAAGGAAGAAGCGAGCATGTATTACAGGCATAGGTGTGATCATTTCGTTTGTAAAGAGTAGGTGCGAAGGGAGTATCTTTTTAGACCTCGAGTAGGAGCTTTTGTGATAGAGGTGATTCCTCGTGGACTTGGAGATAAGTATGTGCACTTGTTGTGTTGTGGCCAGGTGTGGCATGGTTGTTTCCGTAAGTATAGCAGTGAGGACTATCTTGGCGCTGTTGTTTGAGACTTAGAAGGAACATTCGGGACGAATGTTTCTAAGGAGGGGAGAATGTTATACCCCGTAGTTCCAGGGTATGTATGCGAGGACGTATGTACGAGAATACGACATTGAAATTGGAAAGGAAGAAAAAGGTGATTTTTCCACGGAAAAATTTCCGGTTTTTGTGAAGGAAAAAGGTTCGTTAATGGGAATTGGATTCCCAGTTTGGTATTCGGACTTCTTGGAATATTAGAGAATTATGGAATTTTATTTTGGAAATGGTCACGTGGGGCCCACTGGAGAAATTTACTGGTTTTGTGGGGCCACTTTGTTTTCGAGATTTTGGCCATTGTGGATATTTTGGAAGATGAAATATTTTGGGCCAGTAGGAGGCGACACGTGTCACCCCACAGGTGGCTCGGCGAATATTATTTGTGCACAACACCGACAGAGTCGTTTTTCGACGAAACGTTTTACAACTCGCGTAGGATAAATTCCGGCTATGTCATTTCTATTTTTGTGGATTTTTCCGAGGCGAAACATTTTGGACTAACGGGAGGCGACACTTGTCACCCTCCAATTGATGGATGTGGGCGGCATTAGGGCGAATTGGATGGCCATTTTGTCTTGGAGTTGGTAGGATATTTTGTGTGCAAGTTGGCTAAGGACACTTGCCCAAATCTTGACCTTACACTTGCCTTGCACTTGGCATAATCTTGGCCATTGGTTGGCATCCCTTGACCTATAAATACCCTCTTGTGATGAAGAGTTCTTCATCCACAAATTACTTCAAGTCTTGAAAAATCCTCCTCTCCCTGTGAGCATTTCGTCCAACACCTCCCCTTTTGAGTAAAGTTTGGCCGAGGCCCCACTAGCCTAGCCGAAACCTACCCCCCTTCCCTTGGTAGAAAAGTTGCCTTCTAGTATTGTTATAATGCCCAAAATACCCTAGCCCAAATCCCTTAGTCCTTAGTAGAAGTTGTGAAGAACTTCTAAGGTTTTCTTGGAGCTACCAGAGCGTACAACTTAGGAGCTAAACCTTGCCCAGGCGCGACTTTTATCTAGGATATTATTGGGCTTACCGAGGTAAATAATCTTGTCCTTCTTTTGTAATTATAGAATACATACTGTAGAAGCATAAGAATAAGTATAAATACTTAGAAGGATATTAATGTCACGACCCGTTCCGGGGCCCGTGACTGGTGCCTTACCCGGGCACCCAAGTAGTCATACATCAGAGAACAATCAGCGGAATATAAAACAAGACATGCAACATGATATAACTAGAACATTTTATCTGAAGAAAAGGTTGCCTTAAGATATATACATAAACCAAGTTTTGCGATTACATCCCAGTATGCAACATACTCTGCACTTCAAGGAAAATAACAACTATGGCGGGACGGGGCCCGCCATACCTATGTACAAACTATCTACAACAGGAGATCATACCCAAAAGTAGAGCCTCGGAGAGAGTGGAGCTCGACACCAACGTAGAGATCCTAAGGATGTGGATCTAGTACCGCTCTCTAGAACTGCGGCGTGACGGCCCCGAAGGAGGTCGATAACAGTACCAAGTATGTGAAACTATAAAGTACTTTAAATGAAATCAAAGTATTCAAAACCCTTTTCACAAATACATTCATTCAATTGCACATAGTGCCACATCACAACAATAACGATAATAGGAAATCAGAATAAGTCTAGTCTAGGCGCGAATGATCAAGCAAGGCCAACCGCCCATAGTATCATGCGTGCCTAGTCCTCGACTTCCGTAGTCCGCATAGGTCACACACACCAAGATGAGGTATTCCCCGCGACGGGGTAGCTAGCCCGGTACCCTCCCGGACTTCCGCGGTCGCATAGCCTCAAAAGACCGCATAGTCCCACTGGACGCGTAGGCATCCTCGTCGGGCTAAGCACGGAATGATCAATCCCGAGCATACGCAGCTCGCATAGTCTTATAGACCGCATAGGCCGTATAGACCGCATCAAGGGTGGCAAGCCTCGGTATACTAAGTCGAGGGTGGGTGATACAATAAGACAACGGACTTCTGGGTTAGCAACGTAAGCACAGCAAGAATGACCCCCTTTCACAACATTACAAGACAATTAACACATGCAGTATCATAGTATGTCTACCTATCAACCAATCTTACTACACTTAACAGAAATCAATACAAGGCTTTTATAAACAAACAAGTAAACAGTTCCTTTTATCATTCTTAAGTTGTTATACCTACTTCCCATAAAGTTAGTATAACTCTTAAGCTTTTGTTTTAAAACCAAATATTACTCTTCTGTTAGAAATGATTCATTATTCCTTTGACATACTTCAAGGTTCTTATTATTCAGGCTTAAGTCAGAAGACATTGCCGATCATCATATGTACGTCTACCGTACTATATATACTTAACATATCATGCTCAAGGGTAAAGGAAGAATCACATACCTTCTCGTGAAATCCACCGCCAAGTCGAGTATGTCGCATGAGAATCAGCCTATAATAGTCACAGATAACTATCAAAGTCTAGACTATTCCAGGTCATTCTAAACAGAGGGTCCCCAATTCTACGGAAAGTCGGGCAGCAACCCTACCCGGTGAGCTATATAAGTCTCATTGAAAACAAATTCTATGTAAGTACATTCAGATATTCTTCTTTTATACCCTTCTAAGGTGTTACAGATTCAATTCTATTCTTAACAAACCTTCTAAGTATTTATACTTATCTCAATACTTCTACAGATGCATTCTCTAATTACAAAAGAGGGTTAGGATTATTTACCTCGATAAGCCCAATAATATCCAAGTAAAAAGTCGATCTGAGCGAGGTTTAGCTCCTAATCCAAAGCTCCATGGTGCTCCAAGATTCCTTAGAAGTTTCTCAGAACTTCTACTAAGTACTAAGGGCTTTGGGCTAGGGTAATTGGGGCATTATAACAATACTAAGGCAACTTTTCTACCAAGGGAGGGGTAGGTTTCGCTAAGCTTCCGAGGGAGGGTGTGTTTGGACGAAACAACAAGAGGAAGAGGAGGATTTGAGACTTAGATAGATTGCTCAATTTAGGATGAAATAACTCTTCAACAAGGGGGGTATTTATAGGTCAAGACATGGCCAACCAATGGCCAAGATTATGCCAAGTGCAAGGCAAGTGTAGGGTGAGGATTTAGGCAAGTGTCCTTGGCCAACTTGCACACAAAATATCTAGCCAACTTTATGACAAGGCTTGGCATTCCAATCGGCCCTAATGCCGTGACAAATCCACCAATGAGAGGGTGGAAAGTGTCGCCCTCTCATTGGTCCAAAGTGTTACGTCTCTCGGAAAAATCCGCAAAAATAAGAAATGACATAGTCGGAATTTATCCAATGAAAGCTGTGGAAACGTTTCGTCGGAAAACTATTCGTTTTGTGAGTTGTGCCCAATAATTTTCGTCCAAGCCTAACTTTCAAGGCTAACCTTTTGTACGTATTCCCTTACGTACATACTCTGGAAATACGGGGTATAACATTCTCCCCTCCTTAGAAACATTCGTCGAATGTTCCTTCCACAGATAACGAAAAGGTTCTTCATAACTTAAACAGTTGCAAATGCCACACACGGCCACAAAACAACATTTAGGCAAAACGATAACGAAAATTATAAGTAGGAAAGTGAGTTACCTGGAGGTGTGGGGAATAGGTGAGGGTACCTCTGCCTCATGTCCTCCTCTGCTTCCCACGTCATCTCCTCCTGCTCGTTCGCCACAGGACTTTGACGGAAGCCACGTCCGTCATGACGCCTAACCTGACGATCGATTATCGCTATGGGAACCTCCTCATACGATAACCCCTCGGTCACCTGGACATCGTCAATCGGATGTACTCTAGATGGATCCCCGATACATCTCCTCAGCATAGAAACGTGAAACACCGGATGCACTGCCTCCAGATCGGACGGCAGATTCAACTCGTAGCAACCTTGCCTACCTGCGGACAATCAAGCGGCCCAATGTACCTTGGTGAGTTTCCCTTTCTTCCCGAATCTCATCACACCTTCATGGGTGACACCTTCAGAAAACCAATCATCAATCGCAAACCTGGATGTCGACGACGATGATCTGCATCGACTTACGACTCGGAGTCGATAGCCGCCTCGGATAAGCTTCACCTTATCCATCGCTCGCGCATCAAGTCTGGTCCTACTACTGCATCCTCGCCACATCGAACCATGCTATCGGCGATCTGCACTTCCTCCCATACAAAGCCTCATAAGGCGCCATCTGAATACTGGAGTGGTAGCTATTATTATACGCGAACTCTACCAGAGGCAAATGATCCTCCCAACTACCATCGGTCAATAACACAGGCTCGCGACATATCCTCAAGAGTGCGGATAGCGCTCTGCTGTCCGATGCATGCGTGGATGAAATGCAGTACTCAGGCTCACCTGCGTCCCTAAACCCCTCGGAAGGACCTCCAGAAGTTAGGCGTAAACTGGGCTCCTCTGTCTGATATGATCGAAATAGGGACTCCATGTAGTCTGACGATCTCTTGGATGTAAAGTCCGCATAATCCTCGGTAGAAAAAGTCGCCCCGACGGGAAGAAAGTGGGCTGATTTCGTCACCGCCGACGATAACCCATATAGAATCATGTCTCCTCCGAGTGCGAGGCAATCCCGTGATGAAGTCCATGTTGATTACCTCCCACTTCCGGTCGGGATCTCTATCGCTGTGAACAAACCACTGTGCCTCCGGTGCTCTACCTTCACCACGACAACATGGGCGAGCTACGAACTCTGCAACGCCCTCTTCGCCATCCCACCAATACGGATCTAAGGTCGTGGTACATCTTGGTCGACCCGGATGGATAGAGTAACGCCGCTGTGTGCTTCCCAAGAACCTCGCAAGTCCTCAAACATCCGGAACACACAACTCGCCCTCAAACCTTAGCGCCCATCGGTGCTACCTCAAAAGGACCGCCCTCACGAAGAGTCGTATCACGATATCGAATCAAAGCCGGATCTCGACTGTTGCCTCTTCACCTCTCAACGATGGAAGACTCGGCAACCTCACGAACTCTAACCCTACCGCTATCGTAATCAATCAAGCGGACACCAAGGCTCGCTAATCGATGCAAATCACGAACCATGCCCTCCTCTCAGCTGAATATCCGATAAGCTACCCATAGACCTACGGCTAAGTGCATCCGCCACAACGCTGGCCTTCCCGTGTAGTACAGATATCGACGTCATAGTCCTTCAAAGAACCTAACCACCGTCTCGCCGTAGGTTCAGCTCCTGCAGGTGAAGATATCTCGGAGGCTCTTGTGGTCCGTATAAATATCCACGTGAACCCCATACAAATAGTGCCTCCGATCTTCAAAGCGTGTATCACCGCCACTCCAAATCACGGGTGGGGTAGTTCCTCCGTGTATCTTAAGGCTGTCGGGATGCGTATGCTATAACTCGCCCGCTGCATCAACACACATCCCAACCCGATGCCCGACGATCACAATACACCACGTAACCATCCGACCTCAGGAAGAGTAAGAAGCGGCGCTGCCGCTCTCCTTTAGCAATCGGAAACCCCGCCACACGCATCGCCCATGAAACTTAGCCGCTTACGAGTCGGCCTAGTCAATGGTGCGTAGATAGAAGCAAACTTCTACGAACGCCCGATAATATCCTGCAAGGCCTAGAAAACTACGAACCTCCGCCGGAGTAGTAGGTCAGGCCAAGTCCTAATCGCCGATCTTGGCGTATCCACTCGAACGCCATCGCCCGACAATATGCCCAAGAAACGCCATCAAGTCAACAAAACTCACATTTGGAAAACTTGGCGTCAAATCGAAGTGTCGGCCAAGATCCTCAAATGCTCCGCATGCTCCGCTCTGAGCGAGAATAAACCAAGATATCATCAATGAACACTATCACAAACGTGTTCAAAATGGTTTGAACACTCGGTTCATCAAATCCATGAATATCGCGAGCATTGGTCACCCAAAAGACATGACCTCGAACTCATAATGCCGTGACGTCCGAATGCGATTCTGTGGACATCCACCTCTAACTCGAACTCGTGATAGCCCGATCAGATCAATCTTGGAAAAACATCTCGCGCCGCAATCGATCGAACAAATCATCAATCCCGGGAAGAGGGTATCATTCTTAATGGTCACCTTGTTCACCGCTCAGAATCAACACACATACGCAGCGCTCCGCCCTTCTTCTTCACGAACAATACCGGCGCCCAGGGAGAAACACTAGGTCCATGAAACCTTCTCCAACAAATCACTCACCGCTTCCTTCAACTCTCTCAACTCGGCAGGCCATCTGTATGGCGGAATGGAAATAGCCGAGTGTCCGCGGCACATCTATACAAAACTCGATCTCCTCTCGGGAGGATACCCGAGGTCGCCCGAAACACGCCGAGAACTCTCGGACTCTGGGAACTGTCGAAAATCTGGTACCGCACCTCGTGATCAAACACCAACGAGATGGTATATATACCCCTTCGCACCATCTTCCTAGCCTTGAGGTAGGAAATAAACCTACCCCTGCCGATACCGTGCTCCTCCCACTCAACAACCGGCCTCAGAAACTGGAACCGTACTACTCTCTCTCAGTCCACATTGGCGTAGCAAGAGGCTAGCCAATCCATCCCCATGATCACGTCGGTCAATCATCTCCAACTCTATCAAGTCGGCATGGGTCCGACGATCGTAAATGGTTACAGACAAGCTCTATATACCCGCCGAGCTACCACCGATCCCCACCGCGTAGCTACCTCGAAAGTGGTCTATGGACTCGTGCTCTATCCCTATCCTACTAGCAACAAGTGGGAGATATATAGGACAGAGTAGAACCTTGATCTATCAAAGCATATACATCAACCCTGAACCGAGCAAGGTACCGCGACGACATCAGCGAGGCCTCCCGATCCGCTTACCGGACAAAGCATAAATGCGTTCTCGAGGACCGCTAGAATCGACTCGCGCCACGACCGCCGCGACTGGCTGATCTCTGCACTCGCCTCCGGCGAGTAATCGCTGGGATGAAGAAGCGCACAGCACCGTAGCCGGGCCCTACCTCGCCACGCCACGCAAACTCGCGAAATGACCTCGCCGCCACAAGTATGGCAAGTTCCGTGGTAGCATAACAGCTCCTGAATGGAATCTACCGCAACGGCACACCGAACAGACTCAACGGTTAGCACCTCGCTACCGAAACTGTCCGGGCCCCGACCGCCCGACCGCCTCGGGTCAGATCAGAATGATGTAGGAGTGCTCGAGCCTGTGGTGCAACTGACTTCACGATCGCCACCTCGAACCACTAAAAGAACCGCCGCCCCGGCCTTCTTCTGCTGCTGATATCGGTCTACCCGGCGGTCTCTCCGCTCCTCGCATCCTAGAGCATGAGCCTGCATGCGGGTAATGTCCATACCCGGCTGAAGAGAAACACCCGCACATGACTCGGCCATATAATCATCGAGCCCGGTGACGTAGCGGTGTACCCTATCCTCCATTCGCTACAAGGCCGGGACATATCGAGCCAAAGAATCAAACTCGACATTATACTTCTCACCAGGCGCCTCCCCGCCTCGCAGAACAAAAACTGCCGACGCGCCTCCTCATCTGCGGAGGCAAGAAGTGTGTGAGAAAAGCCTCTGAAAACTCATCCCATGCTGCTGGAGGTGCATGCTCTCCCCGGGAAAGCTCCCATGAATCGAACCAATCGACTGCGGTATCACGCAGCCGATGCGAACCGAATGTCACGCACTCGCCTCAAGCCTTGACCACCCGCATAATCCTTCAGAATCGACGGATGAACTCGCGGATCATCCTCCGCCTCGACCTGTAAAACTCGCGGGCTACACCTGGAAGTCCCGTAGCCTCAAACTATCTCGCCTCCGTGAACAACGGGTGCTACCGAGCCGGAATCGCACCTGGAATGGCCGCCAAACCTCTCATATCCGCCACGACTTTGGCTAGTAATCGCCATCTCCTTGTACTCTAACTCTCTCGCCCGGCCGGTGGACCGGAGGCGTAGGCACTGGTCTCATCACCGCTGTCAGGCTCCTAAACTCGCTGGGCGGCCAGAGAACTCGCCGTCGAGGCATTGCCTGCAAAGATCGGGCTCGAGCCTCGTGAACCTCTGTGTCATACTAGCAGCCTCCTCGGCCGCGCTTTGCCCTTCGGGCCCGGTTGCCTTACGTGAGGCATAATCTATAGAAAGGAATACGTTAGAGGGTCCAACCTATAACACGCCTCTAAAGCACGATCTCAGAGTGAGAAGAATGGAAACTAATCCTAAATATCCTATAGCCTCCTCGATTATCGGTGTGGTGCACAACACACCGATAATCAAGACTTACTAGATATGGTCTGTAGACACTTTCCGAGGATTAATCGCTTCGATACTACTTTTGTCACGACTGCCCGGTTCGTGGATCGTGTGCCTTACCCGCACCCAAGTAGTCATACATCGAGAACAATCAGCGGAATATAAAACAAGACATGCAATATGATATAACTAGAACATTTTATCTCAAGAAAAGGTTGCCTTAGATATATACATAAACCAAGTTTTGCGCTACATCCCAATCGCATAACAGACTACACTTAAGGAAAATAATAACTATGGCGATGACAGGTCCCGCCATACCCGACTGCATAAACTATCTACAACAGGAGATCATACCCAAAAGTAGAGCCTCCGAGAGAGTGGAGCTCCCGACACCAACGTAGAGATCCTAAGGATGTGGATCTAGTACCGCTCTCTAGAACTCGCAGATTTAACGCACTTCAAGGAGGTCAGTACAACAGGTACCAAGTATGTGAAACTATAAAGTACTTTAAATGAAATCAAAGTATTCAAAACCCTTTTCACAAATACATTCAGTTCAATTGCACATAGTGCCACATCACAACAATAACAAGAATAGGAAAATCAGAACAGTCTAGTCTAGGCCGCGAATGATCGGGCAAGGCCAACCGCCCATAGTATCATTCTGCGTGCCTAGTCCTCGACTTCCGTAGTCCGCATAGGTCACACATGCACCCGCGATGAGGTATTCCCCGCATCGGGTAGCTAGCCCCGATTCTCCCGACTTCCGCACCGCATAGCCTCAAAAGACCGCATAGTCCTATGGACCGCATAGGCATCCGCGACGGCTAAGCACCCGAATGATCAATCTCGAGCATACCGCAGCCGCATAGTCTTATAGACCGCATAGGCCGTATAGACCGCATCAAGGTGGCAAGCCCTGTATACTAAGTCAAGGGGTGGGTGATACAATAACAAAGACAACGGACTTAATGCTAGCAACGTAAGACAAAGCAAGAATGACCCCTTTCACAACATTACAAGACAATTAACACATGCAGATCATAAGATGTCTACCTATCAACCAATCTTACTACACTTAACAAATCAATACAAGGCTTTTATAAACAAACAAGTAAATAGCCTTTTATCATTCTTAAGTTGTTATACCTACTTCCCATAAAGTTAGTATAACTCTTAAGCTTTGTTTTAAAACCAAATATTACTCTTCGTTAGAAATGATTCATTATTCCTTTGACATACTTCAAGGTTCTTATTATTCGTGCTTAAGTCAAGACATTGCCGATCATCATATGACGCCTACCGCACTATATATACTTAACATATCATGCTCAAGGGTAAAGGAAGAATCACATACCTTCTGGCTAAATCCACCGCCAAGTCGAGTATGTCGCGCAGAGAATCAGCCTATAATAGTCACATAACTATCAAAGTCTAGACTATTCTAGAGGTCATTCTAAACAGAGGGTCCCCAATTCTACGGAAAGTCAAGAGCACAACCCTACCCATGAGCTATATAAGTTCATCGTGAAAAAAATTCCATGTAAGTACAGTCAGATATTCTTCTTTATACCCTTCTAAGGTGTTATAGTTCAATTCTATTCTTAACAAACCTTCTAAGTATTTATACTTATCTCAATACTTCTACAAGATGCATTCTCTAATTACAAAAGAGGGTTAGGATTATTTACCTCGATAAGCCCAATAATATCCAAGTAAAAAGTCGATCCCGAGAGGTTTAGCTCCTAATCCAAAGCTCCAAGGTGCTCCAAGAATCCTTAGAAGTTTCTCACAACTTCTACTAAGTACTAAGGATTTGGGCTAGGTTAATTTGGGCATTATAACAATACTAGAAGGCAACTTTTCTACCAAGGAGGGGTAGGTTTCGCTAAGCTTCTCAAGGGAGGGTGTGTTTGGACTAAACAACAAGAGGAAGAGGAGGATTTGAGACTTAGATAGATTGCTTCAATTTAGGATGAAATAACTCTTCAACAAGGGGTATTTATAGGTCAAGACATGGCCAACCAATGGCCAAGATTATGCCAAGTGCAAGGCAAGTGTAGGTGAGGATTTAGGCAAGTGTCCTTGGCCAACTTGCACACAAAATATCTAGCCAACTTTACGACAAGGCTTGCATTCCAATCGCCCTAATGCCGTGACAAATCCACCAATGAGAGGGTGGAAAGTGTCGCCTCTCATTGGTCCAAAGTGTTACGCCTCTAAAAATCCGCAAAAATAAGAAATGACATAGTCGGAATTTATCCAATGAAAGCCGTGGAAACGCTTTCACGAAAAACTATTCGCTTTGTGAGTTGTGCCCAATAATTTTCGTCCCAAGCCTAACTTTCAAGGCTAACTTCAGACGTATTCCTCACGCATATACTCGAAATACGGGTATAACAATTAAAGAATAGAATTGAACCGATATCACAAGAAGGGTTTAAAAGAAGAATAATAGAACCGCATTTACATAGGATTGTTTTCACAAAGAGACTTGAGTAGCTCACCGGCAGGGAAGTTGTCGCCCAACTTTCCGTAGGATATAGAACCCTCTGCTTAGAGCTTTGTACAGTACAGTCTAGACGTCGATAGACGTATTTGACTATTATAGGTCGATTCTCTGCGCGCGACATATTCAACTTGGCAGGTGGATTTCGCTGAGAAGGTATGTGATTCTTCCTATCCTCTTGAGCATGATATTTTAAAGAATATGATATAGTACTGAGACGATGTGTGTTAATCGAATAATAATTACGCAATATCTTCGGACTTAAGCCTGAATAATAAGTACGGCAATGTCTTTTGACTTAAGCCTGAATAAAAAGAATCTGAAGTAGTTCAAAAGAATTAAGAAACCTTTTTAAGAGTAACACTTGGTTTTAAAAGCTTAAGAATTATACTAGCTTTATGGGAAGTTAGGTATAACGGCTTAAGAGTGATAAAAAAAATGATTTATTGATTTAAGAAAATAAGAGACTTGACTTAATTATACTAATGTGAAAAAGTGTGAAACCTCATTCGTGAGTAAATAGTATTTTTGGTTTTCAAAAGGAATGATGTTTTACCGATCAGAATGAATGTCGAACAAACCACAAGCTTAATAAAGGGAAATGTTTTGACTAATAAAGTATTATTAAAACCAGTAGAAACTTCCATCTGCATAGGATCTAAGATGAGACAAAATGATACTACATTTCCTAGATCATGGCTGCTGTAATAAGATTTTTATGAACAATAATAACCTACTCACACATAAGGTATATGTTTCTCAAATTGTTTTAAAGGATTAAAACTATGAACTACGAAACCTTTCGAAAATGAGAAACTTGAGTAATTGAAATTAGGCAAACTTGAGCGTTGGGAAAAGAATGTTGTTACTCTATTTTACAAAGAGAAGCGTTCTGATTTACTTCAAAAGATAATCACTCTATTTTTATACTACGGGTATTGTGTGACTTTTGTGAAAGAAACGGATCTTTTAAAAGAGTAATACATGAAGTACTTTGGAGCTAAAAACCCGAACTTGTTAACATAATGTAGAAAGTACCTTGTGTGAATAACTTGATTGTATTGATTTGTGATAGTCTTGTAATACTTTCTTGTTGACTTGATAAGTAAACATGTTAGGATGCTACGTGAGTTAGTATCTTGTGATGTTTTGTCACGACCCAACCCCGGGCCGCGATCGTACTTACCGGGTACTGTCGTATATGTCGAGAATAGCAATGAACATACACAACACATACGCATAAAAGTAACATCACCGCCACCGGTAAGGTCGCTTTCCATAAAACATACTTAACAAAAGTATAATAGTACAACTGGTTCTTATAGCCCAAAACACATAAAGCGCCATGCACTTAAAGATAATAATCGCAAGTGACAAGTGCCCCGCCATACCCCGAATATACAAAGTACCTATAGCATCGTGGAAATATCCATACCAATAAATAAGCTTCCGAGGAACGGAGCTTCGACACCTAATAGCGATCCTAAGAACGAGGATCTCAATCGCTACCCTTACTCGCGCATGTAACGCAGCCTGGGAAGGGGGTCAAGACACAATATGTACCAAGTATGTAAAGCCGGAAAATATCGTAATATGATATTATAAGTCTAAAAGCAAGCTGAGTCATGGAAGACAATAAAATACCTTTTATCAGGCCTTACTAACAATGAGAGTGACAAGATATATATACATATATAATAATCGCATAAAATAGAGGCTCATGATCAAAACAGGTACTCGCCTGTAGTATCAAAAAGAAACCATCCTACTCCCGGGACTATTTCACCCGCACGGGTCCCGTGGACCCGCACGAGGTACTCCTGATCTACCGCACTCGCCGGCACGGGACTATTTCACCCGCATAAGCCCATAAGGACTCGCATGAGGTATTCCTCGCATCACGGGTAGCAAATCCACGGAATGTGGTATAACGATCTTGGGACTTTCTCGATATACTCTTACCTCAAACAGATGGTATAACGATCTGGGTCAGACTCGATATACTCTTACACCGAGCAGATGGTATAACGATCTGGGCTTGCCTCGATATACTCTTATACCGTGCAGATGGTATAACGATCTCGATCCGCCGATATACTCTACATCAAGCAGATGGTATGACGATCTGGGGCCCTCGCATATACTCTTACATCAAGGAGGTGGTATGACGATCTGGGGCTTGCCTCGCATATACTCTTACCCTATCTCAAATCACATCATATCATAAATAAGTTACAAACTTATAACTTCTTTTAGTCTTGTTCATATACTCTCTCATTTTAGTTTATTTAAGGCACTTCATCATATCTTTAAATAAAAGAAAACCGAATTTAACCCAAGTACTACATACCTCATCTCTTTCAAAAGTGACTCTTCTTATACATAAAGCCTTTGGGCAATCGATGACTTTAAATCAAATTGCTTCTTCATGTAATTATCTTACTTAGAGTAAATCCTTCTCATTAACCTTTTATGAAGCTAATAAACCAACTTCCCATAAAGTTGTTATATTAACTCTATACTTTAGTAAAATCATACTTTTCCCTTAACCAAGGACTTATACATTCTTAAAACGAAACAAGTCATTTTATACTCAAAACAAGTAAGAATACTAAATCACGTACGCTCACCGCATCACATAGTTTTATCTATTCATGCTCAAGAGATAGAAAACTTCACATACCTCTTTGGTCAATCCACTTGCCAAGTCCAAACTACCGCAAGTAATATTTCAACCTATAATAGTCATGATACGCTTATTAACCTCTAATCTTAATGTAGAACAATCCAAGTTCAAAGTCACTAAATTCTAAGGAAAATCGCAGCATTTCCTTTGTTTCTACTCACTTTGCCACCTTCTCAAGGCCGAATTTATCATCAAAAACACCACCTTTAAGGCTCACTCAATCCAACAATTCAAAGGGATTTCACACCCAAAATTCTGCCCCATAGGTTTACAACAATTCACTTAACAATTCTAAGGTGGTTTTTAGGCTACAACATGCTCATAATTTCTTCTTAACCCATTCTTCATATCCAAACCACATTTACTTGCATGCAATGACTCTAAGTGCATTATTTTACTACCACAAGATCTTGCTTTCTAAGCATGCAACACTAGAACTAAGTTTAAAGGAAGAAATGTTACCTTAAAGTTTTAGCCAAAACTTATTCCAAATATTGCTAGCTTCCTTGCCAAGAACACTACCACAACAATGCCAACAAGCTAGCTACAAGCTTCCTTTTCTTGTTCTTAACTTTCGATTTTTCTATGGGTTTTAGAGAGAAGGGAGAGCAATTTGAGAGAGAGAGAGAGAAGATGAAAGATAGAAAATGTCCAAGTCTTGGTCAATATATTGCATGCAACAGAAAATCAGATGGGGGGGGGACACTTGTCACCCTCCCATGGTCTCTTTTAAAACAAAATCAGATTTTCTAAGTTTTTCCCGCCCAAATTCGCTTTCAGCCGGGCTGAAACCTCCGCAGCCTCTTCGAACTTTCGCGCTGCGCTCGTTGTCCCGGAGCCGCGCGCTGCAACTTCAGCGACCAAGATTTTAGGCGCCGCTGCCTCGCATCCGCGCCGCATTGCCGCTTTAGTCCAAACGCATTTCTGTCCGATCACAAGACCGAACTTGTAACTCTCATAACTTTCTACCCGACGCCCTATCGACGAACGGTTGGTTGCGCTGGAATCCAGACTCAACGAACTACGCCTAGGCCTTTAAAACACTTAGGAACTTCAATGTACCGGGTCATAACTCGCCTCAAAGTTGACTAAAAACCGTCCGAACGACTCACAACCTCGCCCTTCTGAAATTTTAAGTCTTACATACTTTCAGACGCTTCCATACGTAGGTCAGAACTACGGGTATAACATTCTCCTCTTAGAAACATTCGTCCCGAATGTTCCTTCTAGGCTTACTCAAATCACAACATCGACATAGACCCTCTTAACTATTCATTCAGAAAGAAGCTCCACGAGCCACAACATACGTAAGCGTAAATGCTAAATCAAAACTAACAAGCAGAAAGTAGGTTACCCGGAGGTATAGGGAATAAGTGAGGATACTTCTTCATCATGTCATCCTCGCTTCCCACGCCATTTCTCCTCGTTGCTCCGCCATAGACTCGACTAAGC
Source organism: Przewalskia tangutica (assembly GCA_029844215.1). Lineage (NCBI taxonomy): Eukaryota > Viridiplantae > Streptophyta > Magnoliopsida > Solanales > Solanaceae > Przewalskia > Przewalskia tangutica. Next base: position 60,293 of record JAQGDG010000501.1, on the reverse strand, counting down.
CACGCTCTTCGTCCGGTCGCCTAACTCGACGATCGAGTATCGCTATGACTCTCCTCATACGATAACTCCTCATTACTTGGACATCCCGAACCGTGCACTCTAGATGGATCTCCAATACATTTCCGCAATACGGACACATGAAAATCGATGCACCGCCCAAATCGGACGGAAGATCTAACTCATAGCAACCTTGCCTACCCTACTGACAACTGATACGCCAATGTACTTGGGCTAAGCTTCCTTTCTTTCCGATCTCATCACGCCTTCACGGGCGATACCTTTAGGAAAACCCAATCATCTATCTCAAATTCCGTGTCGACGCCGATGATCCGTATACGACTTCTCGCCGACTCGAGCCGCTAACAACCGCCTCGGATAAGCTTCACCTTATCCATACCGAACTAAGTCCGTCCGACTAATCGACTTCTCCCACTCGAACCAGCCTATCGGTGACTGCACTTTCTCCCGTATAAGGCCTCATGCGCGCCATCTCGAATACCGGAATGGTAGCTATTGTTGTAAGGCAAACCACAAGAGGCAAATGATCCTCCCAGCTACTTCGAATCAATAACACAAGCCCGCAAAGATATCCTCGAGTGTCCGGATAGTGCGCCGCCGCCCGTCCGTCCGAGGTGAAACGCCGCATCGAGACTCACCGTGTCCCTAATCCCTTCTCGAAGCGACCTCCGTGTTAGCCGAACCGGCCTCTATCCGATATAATCGACACCGACCCGTGCGCCTCACAATCTCCTAATATATAATCCGCATAGTCCTCACCAAAACGCTGCTCGATCGGAAGAAATGGGCTGATTTCACACCACCGACAATCACCCAAATGGAATCATGCTTCTCCGAGTGGTAGGTAGCCCTATAATAAAATCCATATTTATCACCTCCCACTTCCAAGTCGGAATATCAATGGCTCGCAATACCCCACCGCTTCGTGCTCAATCTTAACTCGCCGACACCCGCATCGTACTTAACTCCGCAACGCCCCTCTTTAGGCCGCCCCACCAATACACGATTCGAGGTCATGGTACATCTTAGTCGCAATTTTGATGAATAGAATAACGAGCATCGCAGTGCCTCCCTGCACCTTCTCGACGGGTCCTCGCTACATCGGAACACAATCGCCCGAACCTTAGCACTTCATCAGCGCTACCGCAAATAGACTCTTTCTCCTTCGAGAGCCGCATCTCGCATCGCATCAAAATCGGATCCTCATATCGCCGCTTCTTCACCTCGACGATGAAAGACTCGCAACCTCTATAACCCAATACCGCCACTAACAGAATCAACCAAACGAACCCCAAGGCTTGCTACCGATGTAACTCTGACCATATCCTCTTCTCCGGTCAACATCGCATGCACTACCCATCGACCGCGACTGCGGCATCCGCAACTACATCGCCTTCCCCGGTGGTATAGAATATCAACATCGTAATCCTAAGTAGCTCCAACCACCGCCTTCGCCGCAAGTTCACCTCCTCTCGTCAAGATGTACCGAGACTCTCGGTCCGTAAATGTCCACACGGACTCCATATAAATAATGTCTCTGCATCTTTAAGGTACGAATCATCACGCTAACCCAAGTCATGCGCGGATAGTTCTTCTCATGCTTCCTAAGCCGCCGAGATGCATAAGTTATAACTCGCCATGCCGCATCAAGACGCACTCCAAGCCCGACACTGACGCCACAATAAACCACATATCCATCTAGCCCTCCGAAGAGTAAGAATCGGGCCGCCAACTTCTCCTTTAGCAATCAAAACTTTCTCACAAGTATCCGCCCATCGAACATAGCCGCTTTCCGAGTCACTTAGTCAAAGGTGTTGAAATAGAAGCAAACTTCTACAAACCGCCGATAATAACTCGCAAGGCCCAAAGCCGCGCACTCTCCGCTGTAGCTGGTCCGCCAAGTCTCGATCGCTTCAATCTTTGTCAGACAACCCAATACCATCGCCCCGATAACATGCCCTAAGAAAGCCACGACGCCACCGTAACTCGTGACTTCGAGAACTTGCATACAATCGCGGCCTCGAGGACTCCCAATACCGCCCTCAAACGACCAGATGCTTCCCGCCTGCGCGAATACACCAAGATATCATCAATGAAAACTATAACGAATATATCCAAGAATGGCTCAACACCCTATTCATCAAATCCATGAATACCGCCAAGGCTGTCAACCCGAAGACATCACCGAACTCATAGTGCCCATACCGGGTCCCGAATGCGCCTTTGGGATATCTACCTCTCTAACTCGTGACTGATGATAAACTGCATCGCAGTCTATCTTGAAAACACTTTGCACTCGCAATCGTCAAACAAATCACCAATCCCGGGAGGGATATCTATTCTGATAGTTACCTTGTTCACCGTCAGAATCAATACACATACGCAGCTGGCCCCATCCTTCTTCTTTACAAATAACACCGTGCTCCTCAAGGAGAAACACTTGGCCTAATAAAGCCTTTCTCCAAAGAAATCTTTCACCGTCCTTCAACTCCTTCACCGGCAGTGCCATCCTCAGATGGCTAATAGATATCGCCGAGTATCCGCGCCAAATCAATGCAAACTCAATCTCCCTTTCGAGGGATACCCAAGCTCATCCGGGAATACATCCGAAACTTCTAACGATCGAATCGATCAAGGTCCTAGACTTCACCTCGTTGTCGAATACCCAACCATATGGTAGATATACCCTTTCCGCACCATCTTTCTAGCCTTGAGGTAAGAAATAAACTTACCCTCTACGACGCAAAGATTCCCTTCCACTCATAATCGGCCACGGAAACCGAACCAACTAATCTCTCATACCCACGCTGGCATAGCAAGATGCTAGCCAATCCATACCCATAATCACATCAAAGTTCATATCCAACTCTATCAAGCTCGCCAGAGTCCGACGGCTATCTATAGTCACAGGCAAGCCTTATACACTCGCCACTACCATCGAATCACTCATCGCGTAGCCACCTCAAAAGGTCTTATGGACTCGGCTCTATCCCTATTCTACCGCAATATGAGGAGATATGTAGGACAAGGTAGAACTCGATCTATCAAAGCATATACATCACAAAGAAGAAACCAATAATGTACTCGTGATTTACATCCGCGACGCCCCGGTCCCGCTGACCGACATATCATAGACGCGCTTCGAGGACCGCTAGAATCGAACCCCTACCACGACCTTCTCGCCGCGCTCGCCCATAAGTACCCTCGCTTCTCCGGGCGCCTAACCATCGACGATGAAGATCCAAAGAATGCACTCCGCTGGCTGAACTGCAAGGCTCCCGCCGCCAAGCGACGACAATCCTTCTTCGATGACCGCCGCCACAAGAGTAACATGATTCGAACCCATACGGCACTTCGCCGGATGAGACCTACCGATCGAACGCACCGAGAGGTAGGTGGTCTCGACAGGCGCTGCCTCGCCTCAAAACTCGACGCCTGAGCCCTCGCTCGCTTCCTCAATAACCTCGCTGACGTATTCCCCGGAAATCGTGGAAGGAGCACTCAGGCCGGCCGGAAGGTGGACTTAGCTCGCGCGAGGCCGCCCGCCAAAATCGCCTCGAACCCGGCGTCTCGCCTCTCGGCCGCCCAAATCTAGCCGATCCCGCTCTCTCGCCTCAATCCTCGCGCGTATGCTCGCATCTCCGGCAATATCCATCTCGTCAAGAGCTACCCTGGCAAGCGAATCGCGTGACGGCCTAGTCCCATCACGTATCTACGAACCCCGCTCGCCATATCGCCTACAATGGTGTGCATATCCGCCAAGGAGTCAAACTCTGTGTCAGATTCTCGATAGTCCTCCCGCCCCGCCTCAAGGTCAAGAACCTATCTACGCGGCTCTCCTCACCTCGTGAGGCAAGAAGTGGTCTAGAACGCCTCGTGAACTCCTCCCAATCACCGGAAGAGCATCATCACCCTCGACAATACCCATGACTCAAAACTAGCTCAACGCAATATCGCAGAACCGTAAGAAGCTAGTGTAATGCACTCACTCGATGCCCTAAGAACCTGCATGGTCCGTCAGAATCGCCGGACAAACTCCTCGCGATCCTCATCAAATCTCAACCATAGAACTCGTGTGGTGACAACCCAGAAATCCCAATCCAGAACCGCTGGCTTAGGGTCGCCGCCGCTCGCTTGCCGCCGCCGCCACTACGCTGGCAAGAATCAACTGCTCATAATCTTCGTACAGTTCTCGATCGCGAGCCGAGGCTCCGCATCGCGTCTCGCAGCCGCGCCCGCCGCGAACTCGCTGAGGCCGGGCGACGACGGAACTCGCCGCCTAAACATCATCTTCGTAAGGATTGGGCCTCAGGCTCGTGATTCTCCGCGCCCCACTAGCAAAGACTCTCACCGCTTTGCCCTTCTGGGCCGCGGTTGCCTTGCGTGGAGGCATAACTGATACATAAAGGAAAACATCAGGGGAGATTCAACCTATAACTCAACTCTATTGCACGATCTCAGAGTGAAAGAATGGAAACCAATCCTAAATATCTCGCACTCCGACATAGACGTGGTGCACGACACACCGATAATCAAGACTCTACTAGACACGGCCTGTGGACACTTTCCGAGGACTAATCGCTCGATACCACTTTTGTCACGACTCCAACCTCGGCCGCTGATCGTACTTACCGGTACCTGCCGTATATGTCGAGAATAGCAAATGAACATACACAACACATACGCATAAAAGTAACATCACCGCCACCAGGTAAGGCCGCTTTCCATAAAACATACTTAACAAAAGTATAATAGTACAACCGGTTCTTATAGCCCAAAACACATAGGTGGCCATGCACTTAAAGATAATAAATCGTATGACAAGTGCCCCGCCATACCCCGAATATACAAAGTACCTATAGCATCGTGGAAATATCCATACCAATAAATAAGCTTCCGAGGAATGGAGCTTCGACACCGAATAGCGATCCTAAGAACGAGGATCTCAATTGCTTACCTTACTCAGTGATGAACGCAGCCCGGGAAGGGTCAAGACACAATATGTACCAAGTATGTAAAGCTGGAAAATATCAGAATATGATATCATAAGTCTAAAAGCAAGCTGAGTCACAAGACAATAAAATACCTTTATCAGGCCTTACTAACAATGAGAGTGACAAGTATATATACATATATAATAATCGCATAAAATAGAGGCTCATGATCAAAACAGGTACCGCCCGTAGTATCAAAAAGAAACCATCCTACTCGGGACTATTTCACCCGCACGGGTCCCGTGGACCCGCATGAGGTACTCCGTGATCTACCGGCCAAGACGGGACTATTTCACCCGCATAAGCCCATAAGGACTCGCATGAGGTATTCCTCGCATCACGGGTAGCAAATCCACTAATGTGGTATAACGATCTTGGGGACTTTCTCGATATACTCTACTCAAATGATGGTATAACGATCTCGGGGTCAGACTCGATATACTCTACACCGAGCAGATGGTATAACGATCTTGGGGCTTGCCTCGATATACTCTTATATCGTGCAGATGGTATAACGATTCGATCCGCCTCGATATACTCTACACCAAGCATGGTATGACGATCTGGGCCGCCTCGACATACTCTACATCAAGGAGGTGGTATGACGATCTGGGCTTGCCTCGCATATACTCTTACCCTATCTCAAATCACATCATATCATAAATAAGTTAAGCAAACTTATAACTTCTTTTAGTCTTGTTCATATACTCTCTCATTTTAGTTTATTTAAGGCACTTCATCATATCTTTAAATAAAAGAAAACCGAATTTAACCCAAGTACTACATACCTCATCTCTTTCAAAAGTGACTCTTCTTTATACATAAAGCCTTTGGGCAATTGATGACTTTAAATCAAATTGCCTCTTCATGTAATTATCTTACTTAGAGTAAATCCTTCTCATTAACCTTTTATGAAGCTAATAAACCAACTTCCCATAAAGTTGTTATATTAACTCTATACTTTAGTAAAATCATACTTTTCCCTTAACCAAGGGACTTATACATTCTTAAAACGAAACAAGTCATTTTATACTCAAAACAAGTAAGAATACTAAATCATGACGTCACCGCATTACATAGTTTTATCTATTCATGCTCAAGAGATAGAAAACTTCACATACCTCTTGGTCAATCCACTTGCCAAGTCCAAACTACCGCAAGTAATATTTCAACCTATAATAGTCATGATACGTTTATTAACCTCTAATCTTAATGTAGAACAATCCAAGTTCAAAGTCACTAAATTCTAAGGAAAATTGGGCAGCATTTCCTTTGTTTCTACTCACTTTGCCACCTTTCAAGGCCGAATTTATCATCAACAACACCACCTTTAAGGCTCACTCAATCCAACAATTCAAAGGGGATTTCACACCCAAAATTCTGCCCCATAGGTTTACAACAATTCACTTAACAATTCTAAGGTGGTTTTTAGGCTACAACATGCTCATAATTTCTTCTTAACCCATTCTTCATATCCAAACCACATTTACTGGCATGCAATGACTCTAAGTGCATTATTTTACTACCACAAGATCTTGCTTTCTAAGCATGCAACACTAGAACTAAGTTTAAAGGAAGAAATGTTACCTTAAAGTTTTAGCCAAAACTTATTCCAAATATTGCTAGCTTCCTTGCCAAGAACACTACCACAACAATGCCAACAAGCTAGCTACAAGCTTCCTTTTCTTGTTCTTAACTTTCAGATTTTTCTAAGGGTTTTTTAGAGAAGGGGTAGCAATTTGAGAGAGAGAGATATAAGATGAAAGATAGAAAATGTCAAAGTCTTGGTCAATATTTTGCATGCAACAGAAAATCAGATGGGGGGGGACACTTGTCACCCTCCCATGGTCTCTTTTAAAAAAAAATCAGATTTTCTAAGTTTTTCCGCCCAAATTTCGCTTCAAGGCCATACAATAAACCTCCGCAGCCTCTTCGAACTTTCGCGCCGCGCCCTGTCCCGAGCCGCGGCGCTGCAACTTCAGCGACCTCAAGATTTTAGGCGCCATGCCTCGCATCCGCGCCTGCTCGCCGCTTAGTCCAAACGCATTTCGTCCGATCGCGATCGAACTTGTAACTTCATAACTTTCTACTCCGACGCCCTATCGATTTAACGTTGGTTGCGCTGGAATCCAGACTCAACGAACTACGCCTATGCCTTTAAAACACTTAGAACTCTCAATGTACCGGGTCATAACTCCGCCAAAGTTGACTAAAACCGTCCGAACGACTCACAACCTCGCCCTTCTGAAATTTTAAGTCTTACATACTTTCGACGCTTCATACGTAGGTCAGAACTACGGTATAACATTTGTGTAAAGGGGTTTTCCTTGTCAGGCTTAGGTTGTTTAACGATAAGTCGTTATGTTAATATTATATCACCTATGATTCCGGTTGTGCCGCCTCACGCGGTAGACTCAAAGTGTCCGTGACCTATGATTCGAGAATACCTTATGCAGTTCAGAGGATTGCGCGAATCGCGGAGTTCTGTGTTAGTATGCGCCTTGTGGTCACGCGGTCTCAGGCTACGCGGACGGCGAGTCCAGACGCTGGGAGAGTACCCTACGCGGAATACCTCACGCGCCATCGAGTGGCCCGCGCGAGCTACGGAAGTTCTGTGGCTAGACGCGCACATTAGATATCGCGCGAGTGGCCGCCTTGATCATGCGACGCCTAGACAGATATGATACGCTTTACGACCTTATTTATCGTGGTTTTAGTAGCCTGGCTATGCCTTCGCATTTACTCGCACGCTTTATGATGACTTTGAGGCGAGTCCTCGACTTGACGTGATCGCTAATTATTGTGAATCGTAGTTTTGGTTATCATACATGTCTCCCGCTTTGTATAGACTACTATGATTTCATTTATGATTTTCGCCACATACTGCGTACTGTCGCATCGACTCCTTCGGGGCCGCTCATGCCGCAGTAAAGGTATTCCTACCGTTGATCCCCGCTCTAGGATCACCGCTTCAACATGGAAAAGCTCCGCTTTCCCGAGGCTTAGCATTTTGGTACGGTCCCCGTCGCTGTAGATATTTGCATTCAGGTACGGCGGCCTCGCCCCGCCATTGTTGTTTTAAACTCTTAGAGGTCCAGACTCGCTGTAAGGTTGGTATGTAATCGCTCATTTTGGGGTATTTTTTACATATATGCCGAAGGCAACTTTTTCCTGTGAACTGTGTCTTATTTATACTGCTTTCATATCTTGTTGTTTTATATTCCGCGATTTTTTCGATGATGACTACTGGTGCCTAAGGCACTAATACACGCTAACGTCGTGACACGAGCTCATAATCTTATTCATTTAAGAATATAATTCCTTTTTTTAATAACTGAGAAACATATGCCTTATATGTGATTAGTTATTCTTGTTCATAATCAATCTTATTAAGAAACCATGATCTAGAAATGTAATATCATTTTGTCTCATCTTAGCTTTATGCATGGGTTTCTACCGTTTTAATCATACTTCATTAATCAAAACATTTCCTTTATTAACGCTGCAGGTTTGTCGATACTCATTCCGATTTCCAAATCAAGAAACATTATTCCTTTTAAAAACCAATTACTCATTCCTCACGAACGAGGTTTCACACAAAATTCATATTAATTTAATTAAGTCAAGTCTCTTATCTTTAAGATCAAGTCTCTTAACTTCTAAAATCAATAAATCATTCATTTTATCTCTCTTAAGCCGTTATACCTAACTTCCCATAAAGCTATTTTAACTCTTAAGTTTTTAACACCACAAAGCATTTTCTTACCTACATAAAGTCGTTATAACCAACTTCCCATAAAGCCGTTATAACACTTTATGTTTTTAAACCAATCAAATACATTTAACACATGTACGCTCACCGTATCATAGTTAATACACATATCATGCTAGAAAAGATAGGAAGAGGTTCACATACCTCGACGATTATCGACTAATAGCAAAACGCCCAAGTACTTCAAACCGCTTCGCTACTCCTGCCGTAGATCGCGCCATACATAGTACTTCAACCTATAAGGCCAAGGCGCTTTATTAACATTTAGATCTTATCGTAGAACATTCCACGTAAAATTCGCAAGCACCCGCAATCGCGTAAATCTCCTCTTCTATCGAGGCCGCCATCAAGCCAACTGTGGGGTTTATACATCTAACCGACGTACAATTCTACTTCAGAATATTTACAAGTTCATCAGAATACCCTATGTAATTACAAATACTTTCTTTCTTTATATTCGTGCTTAAGTCAAAGACATTGCCGCAAAGCTAGGTTCATTCTATATAGTATACTTCAACTATATAATCTAACCATCATGCAATTTCCAATTACAATAGGGGGACAAGATATTTACCTCGATAAGCCCAAAATTATCCTAGTTTAATGTCGCTCCTGAGCAACGTTTAGCTCCAACCCGTGCGCTCCAACCCGCTCCAAACCACCCTTAGAAGTTCTAACTAACTTCTACTTAATACTCCAACTAACTATGGAGATTTTCCTTGGTTTCGTTTTGGATCGACGGAAGTATAATAGTATTTCCGGGCTTTAGATAGAGGTAATTTTGGAAAGTACTACCAGGTATCAGGGCTAAAGTATGTGGGCATTATAACAATACTTGGAGCGTATTTCTATACCACAAAAGGGGGGTATTTATATGACACAACACCACAAGGTGTGATACCCTCCAACCCCACTAGGAGGTACTGCCATGGGAAGGGTTCTCGCCAAGGGCCTCACCAAGGGGAGGACGAGAACACAACAAGAGAGGGGGGAGGATTTTAGACTTAGGAAATAATTGATGAAGAAGTCTTCAAAGCTGAGGGTATTTATAGTCACAAAGGCCAACCAATGGCCAAGATCATGCCAAGTGCAAGGCAAGTGTAGGTCAAGATTCCTCCATGTGTACCTTATCCATCTACCACACAAATATCACAAAATATCCTACCTACTCCCACTCTCCATTCGCCCACTTTATCGCCTCTGTCCACCAATGAGAGGGTGCCAAGTGTCGCCTCTCGTCCAAAATGTTCGCCTCTAAAAATCCGCAAAATTAGAAATGACATAGCCGGAATTTACCCTACGCGAAAGTTGTAAAACGCTTCGCCGAAAAATGACTCTAACCAGGTTGTGCACAAAAATAATCGTAAGCCTACTTTAAAGTTCAAATTTCTACGCACATCCTCACGCATATACCGAAATACGGTATAATATATGTAGTACGGTAGACGATATGTGTTGAATGTATTTGATTGGTTTAAAACATAAAGTGTTATAACGGCTTTATGGGAAGTCGTTATAATACTTTATGTAAGTAAGAAATGCTTTGTGGTTTTAAAGATAACCGATTTGACTTATAACCCACTTGATGTGTGATGATAAGAATCTTGAAGTATTTCAAAAGAATTAAGAAACCTTTGAAAGAAGAGTAATACTTGGTTTGAAAACATAAGAGTTATACTAGCTTTATGGGAAGTTAGGTATAACGTCTTAAGAGAGATAAAGAGAATGGTTTATCGATTTTTAAGTTAAGAGACTTAATCTTAAAAGATAAGAGACTTGACTTAATATGGATGTTAGTATGAAACCTCATTCATGAGTAATGAGTACTTGGTTTTAAAAGGAATAATGTTTTACCGATTTTGAAATCGAATGAGTATCGACAAACCACGCAATACAATAAAAGGAAATGTTTTGACTAAATAAGTATTATTAAACCAGTAGAAACCTCCATCCGCATAAGCTAAGATGAGACAAAATGATATTACATTTCCTAGATCATGGTCGCTTTAATAATATTGATTATGAACAAGAATAACCTACTCACATATAAGACATATGTTTCTCAAATTGTTTAAAAGAGGATTATATTCTTAAGTGATTAAGTCATGGACTATGAAACCTTTATAAAATAAGAGACTTATGTTTGAAATTAGGCAAACTTGAACTTTGGAAAAGAATGTTGTTTGATGTTGAAAAGGAAAGTGTTTTGGTTTACCTAAAAATGCGAGTCACTCTATTTTAATACTACTATCGGGTGACCTTTATAAAAGGAATGGATCTTTTAAAAGAATTTAACGCACGTAATACTGGGGTCGAATCGACTTTGGCCTAAAATAAACTTGAGTTGTGTGTAACTTGCCTATGTTTGTGTTTGATAGCCTTGTGTGCATATATCGTATTTCTATACCACCGCTTCTCGATGGAGGGCGGCTGATTTGTTATGAACGATTATCCACCGAGTCCCACGAGGGCCGACACGATTTCATCCGATTCTTCACCGAGTCCCACGGGACGGGCCGACACGATTCCATCCGATTATTCACCGAGTCCCACGAGACGGGTCGACACGATTCTATCCGATTCTCTACCGAGTCCCGACGGGCCGACACGATTCCACATGATTCTTTACCGAGTCCCACGGATGGGCCGAGACGATTCCACCCGATTTACAATCGCCGCATCACAGGAAGGAGTTCCACGGCACGAGGGATGACTTGAGGGCGTGAGTCCTCGACTTGATATGATCGCTATGTGAACCGTAGTTTGGTTATCATACATGTCTCCTCGCTTTATATAGACTATTATGATTTCATTTACGCTTTTTACAGCTTACATACTTGGTACTGCCAGATCGACTTCTCGGGCCGCGTCATGCCGCAGTGTACATCGGTTGTGGATCCTCGCCATAGGATCAAAGTTCAGTGGTTGGAAGCCCCATTTCTTCTGAGGCTTATCTTTTGGTATGTTACCCTAAGTCTGTAGGTTCTCAGACATCTGTGGTAGTATGGGGCCCCGTCCCTGGCCATAGTTGTTGTCACTTCTGAGGTCTCAGAGTATCGCCAGGGGCACTAATTTGTAAAAAGGATAACTGCTCGTATTTATGTATATATACCAAGGCAAATCGCTTTGGTTGGCTGCTTATTTATCATGTCTCTAATTCATGTTCATGTTTTTATTTCCGCTGATTTTCTCTCGATGTTAGATCACTAGGTGCCCGGGTAAGGCACTACCATGGCCCGGTTCGGGTCGTGACAACTATGAAGATTTCTTAGGGTTTCGGTTTGAGACTAAAGGACAAAAGGTAGTATTTCGCTCTACGACAGAGGTAACTTGGAATACTACAAGGTATATATTAAGGTATTTTGGGGCATTATAACAATACTGAGAAGTATTTCAATACCACAGCCAGTACATTTCAAACAACTAGGCTGGTGGGTACCTCTGCCAGAACACTACCAAGGGGGAGGGTACCCTCTCGCCAAAACCTTACACGAGCGGAGGGGGCTAGTGTTTGACGAGCCACAAGAGGGAGGAGGGATTTCAAGACTTAGACAAAGTGAGGAGTGGATGAAGAAGTTCATCACTAAGGGGGTATTTATAGGAAGCTGGCACAACCAATGGCCAAGATGGAGCCAAGTGCAAGGCAAGTGTAAGGCCAAGATCGCCAAGCGCACCCTAGCCCTACTCCACCAAACATGGCACAAAACAAGGCACAAAACAAGGCCAAAATAAGGCACAAAACAAGGAGGAAGACGCCCCTTTCGTCCCACTTCAAATCGCACTGAGGTGACAAGTGTCACCTCTCGTTGGTCCAAAATGTTCTGACGCTAAAAATCCGCAAAATTAAAAATGACATAGCCGGAATTTTCCTTCGCAAGTTCTCAGAAACGCTTCGCCGAAAAACGACTTTAATCGGGGGTTGTGTACAAATGTCGAAACTTGCCTAACTTTAAGGTTCAAACTTCTCTACGTACGCCCACACGTACATACTCTGGAAATACGGGGTATAACATTCTCCCCTCCTTAGAAACATTCGTCCCGAATGTTTCTTCAAGATGATAACGGAAGTTCCTTCTCTAACACTTGAACTCTTCTAGTATACGCACTCACACTTCACCATCGCCAGCCTCCCAAAACCTCGAGTCACCACCTCCAAACTTGGTCATCTTACTAGCCGCATCTCCCAAGGCCATTCCCGCCTTCACGAACGATTCCTGGTCGAACACATCCACAAACTCATACGATGGTCACCTAAATCGGGCCTAGCACCCTCGTGACTCTACCATCCATGACCACCTAACCGACTTACCTAAAACCGGCCACGGTTGACCCGCACACGCCTCAACCCGACCTCCGTCGCCAACTCTTGCTCCTCGATACGGAACAATCTTACTAATTTACCTCATGAAAGCCACCACTTTCATTTAACACACAACCCATGGACTTATTACACAAATAACTCCTACGTAAACTACGCACTCTGATAAAGGTCAAACATAAAATAAATCTTTTGCTCAAGACGACCTTACCTCTAAGGTCTCAATCGTGAAATATTCTAAGGTTCATACCTACCATGCCCCCATACTTATCCTTCCAACTAACCATGTTTTCTAACTCACAAATAACACAACGCTATCTGTACATAGCACACAATAATAAGATCATCATATCAAGCATATCAAAACTCTAGAGGGTTAAGGATATACCAGATCCACCGCTTTACTCTAATCATAGGCCCCTCGCAGGCGATAATCGTAGGCGTGATGAACCACCATAGATCCCAAGGCCGAGTCTCTACATCCGCGCTACCGGCCTGGACAATTTCTCGCAAATGACCCCGCTGGCCGATGTAAAACAAACTCCCAAATTAGCGCGACACTTCAAAACGGAGCCTACCACAACGGCCACAACGAGGTAGGTGGCTTCACCGCTAACACCTCGCTTCTCCCGGTACTGAACCTCGAGCCCCGACCGCCTCAAGACGGTGGAGGACCACTGCATCAAGGGGGGTACATAACTAGCTCACGAGGCGTCCGCCTCGAAAGTCGCCAAAAGACTCGCTGCCTCGGCCTCTTCACGATCCGTGTCATTCCGTCGACTCTCCGCGCCTCACATCCTAGTGCACGAGCTCAGATGCGGCAATGTACATGCCCTATCAAGAGCTACACCGAACAAGCTCACAAGTAATCATCTAGCCCGACGACGAAGCGGTGCACTCTATCCTCCATGGCCGCCACCAAAGCGGGACATACCGAGCCAACGAGTCAAACTCCACGCCAGACTCAACCGCACGCCTCGCCTCAAGATCATAAACTGCGCCTGCGTTCTCCTCATCCGCAAGGCAAGAAGTGTGAGGAATGCCTCGAGAACTCGCCCCATACGGCCGGGCCGCATGCTCTCCCGACAGCTCCCACGACCAAACCACCGATCGCGGTATCACGCACCGATGCGAACCTAAGACCACCGACTCGCTCCGGCCTCGATCACTCACGACCACAGAATCGCTTGATGAACTCCTCGCGATCATCCTCGTGCCTCACCCATAAAACTCAAGGGCTACAACTCGAAAGTCCCGTAGCCTCAAACTATCCGATCTCGTGAACCACGGCGCATCGAATCGCCAAGGCCCACTTATCCTCATGTTCTGCCACGATCCCGCAAGAATCGCCATCTCTTTGTAACCCATCTCTTCCGCTCCAGCCGGGACCGAGGCTCAGTATCAGGTCTCAGCAGCCCATCGCTGCGTTCTAAATCGCTGGCAAGGCGCGCAAAAATTTCGCTGCTCAAGCACAATCTCATCGACGCTCGCGCCTCAGACTCAGATCTCACTAGCGCCTCCGCCGCTTTGCCCTCTCGGGCTCGCTGCTTGCGCGGAGGCATAATCGTAAAATGAAATACGCCGCAGGGTCCAACTTATAACACACTCTAAGGCACGATCTCGTAATGAGAAGAATGGAAACTAATCCTAAATGTCCTATAGCCTCCGATATCGACAGGCGCACAACACACCGATAATCAAGACTTACTAGACACCTGCAGAGACACTTTTCACGACCCAACCTGCCCATGACTGGTGCCTTACCTGTGCACCCTAGTGATACAACATCGAGAAAATCACGGAAATAAAAACATGAACATGAATTAAGAGACATGATAAATAAACAAAGCCAACCAAAACAGCTTGCCTTCAGATATATACATAAATACCCTAACAGCTTATCCTTTTACAAATTCTCGCCTACAACAAGATTATGCACTTAAGAAGTGATAACAACTATGACGGACAGGTTCCCGCCATACCCCAATGTACAAGAACCTGCACTGTGTGGTAACATACCAAAAGATAAGCCTCCAAGAAACGGGCTTCCTAACACGCCGAACTTTGATCCTATGAGCGAGGATCCACAACCGATGATTTCTACCGCAGATGAACGCACTCAAGGAGGTCAAGATAACAGTACCAAGTATGTGAAATCAGAAAAGATCAGAAATGAAATCATAATAGTCTATATAAAGCAGAGACATGATGATAACCAAACTACGCTTCACACATAAAAGCAAGCCATATCAAGTCGTGACTCACGCCTCAAGTCATCCTCACGCCCGTGGAACTCCTTCCTCACCGCCAGCCTAGGTGTAAATGGAATACGCCTCCCGCCCATCCCGTGGGACCTGCAGTTAATCATGTGAACACGTGTCCCGCCTCATCCCACGGGACTTTGAGAATCGATGAATACGTGTCCCGACCCATCTCGGGACTCGTGAATAATCGATGGAATACGTGTCCCGCCCATCCCACGGGACTCTGAAGAATCGATGAAATACGTGTCCCTACCATCTCGGGACTTGAAGAATCGATGAAATACGTGTCCCGGCCCATCTCGTGGGACTCGGTGGATAATCGTTCATAACAAATCAGCCGACCCTCCATCAAGAGACGCGGTGGTATAGAAATACAGTATATGCACACAAGGCTATCAAACACAAACATAGGCAAGTTACACACAACTCAAGTTTATTTTAGGCCAAAGTCCGTGTTCTCGACCCAAGGTATTACGTACGTTAAATTCTTTTTAAAAGATCCATTCCTTTTTTAAAGGTCACCCGATACCCGTAGTATTAAAATAGAGTGACTCACATTTTTAGATAAACCAAAACACTTTCCTTTTCAACATCAATTAACAACATTCTTTTCCAAAAGTTCAAGTTTGCCTAATTTCAAACACTTAAGTCTCTTATTTTATAAAGGTTTCATAGTCCATAGACTTAATCACTTAAGAATATAATCCTCTTTTAAACAATTTGAGAAACATATGTCTTATATGTGAGTGGGTTATTCTTGTTCATAATCAATCTTATTAAAGCAGCCATGATCTAGGAAATGTAATATCATTTTGTCTCATCTTAGCTTCTATGCAGATGGAGGTTTCTACTGGTTTTAATAATACTTAATTAGTAATACATTTCCCCTTTATTAACGCCGCATGGTTTGTCGATACTCATTCTGATTTCCAAAATCAAGAAACATTATTCCTTTTAAAACCAAGTACTCATTACTCACGAACGAGGTTTCATACTAACATCCATATTAAGTCAAGTCTCTTATCTTTAAGATTAAGTCTCTTAACTTCTAAAAATCAAGAAACCATTCTCTTTATCTCTCTTAAGACGTTATACCTAACTTCCCATAAAGCTAGTATAACTCTTATGTTTTCAAAACCAAGTATTACTCTTCTTTCAAAAGGTTTCTTAATTCTTTCAAATACTTCAAGATTCTTATCATCACACATCAAGTCGCTTATAAGTCAACCGCTATCTTTAAAAACCACAAAGCATTTCTTACTTACATAAAGTCGTATAACCAACTTCCCATAAAGCCGTTATAACACTTTATGTTTTAAACCAATCAAATACATTCAACACATGACGCTCACCGACTACATAGTTATACACATATCATGCTAGAAAAGATAGGAAGAGGTTCACATACCTCGCGACGATTATCGACTAATAGCAAAACGCCCAAGTATTTCAAACCGTCGGCTACACCTTAAGCCAAGCAGCTCACGCCACACGTAGTACTTCAACCTAGAGGCCACAAGGCGCCTATTATCATCTAGATCTCAACGAGAATATTCTACGTAAATTTCGGGGTCAGACGCCTAATCCGACGGTAAAATCTCCTCTTCTATCGAGGCTCGCTAATGTGCCAACAACTCCCTAGAGGGTGGTTGACGCCTAATCCGACGTAAAATTCTACCCTACAGAATGCTACTTAAGTCTATCGTAATACACCCACGTAATTACAGCTTTCTTCTTTAAATTCAGCTTAAGTCAAAAGACATTGCCGCACAACTATGTTCATTTCTATATATAGTATACTTTAACTATATAATCCTATAACATGTAATTTCCAATTACAATAGAAGGACAAAGAGTATTTACCTCGATAAGCCCAAAATTATCCAAGTTTAAATGTCGATCCCGAGCAAGGTTTAGCTCCTACCGCGGCGCTTCAACCCGCCTCCAAACAACCCTTAGAAGTTCTAACCAACTTCTACTCAAATACTTCAACTATCGAAGATTTCTGTGGTTTCGCTTAGTGGCTAAAGGAAGTATAATAGTATTTCGCCAGGTCACGACTAACCCGGTCTGATCGTGCCTTACCCTGCACCCTAGTGATACAACATCGAGTAATCATGGAACATAAAGACAATACATGAAACCATGTAAGAAGACAAATAAGCTAAGACAAAGCATCCAAAACTAAGTACCTTCAGATATATATAAATAACAATTTGAACACCGAACGCTACATCCCATCCAACTCGCCACAACAAGATTCATGCACTTCTAAGAATGACATGACAACAATGGCGGACAGGCCCCGCCAAACCCTCGAATGCAAACACCTACTACGACAGTGGACTATACCATCGATAAGCCTCCGAGAAACTGAGCTTCCTAAACGAATCGCGGACTCGAGAGCTAGGATCAACGATCGCGTACTTCAACTCGCGGCATGAACGCAGCCCCGGCGGGGTCAAGACAACAGTACCAAGTATGTGAAATCAAAATATCAGAAATGAAATCATAGCAGCTTCATATAAAATGTGAGACATGTATGATAACCAAACTATAGTTCACAATAAATAAACAAATATGTCGTTGGGACTCACGCCTCAAAGTCATCACTCAAGTATAACTATGGGTCTCACGCCACAACATCAATCATGCCCGTGGAATACCTTCTTCATCGCGGCAGCCTATGATATAACACACCAAGAAGTACATGAACACCGTGTCCCACCTCGTGTCATCATAAAACCGCACGGTAAGTACGAAGGCATAGCCGACTACTAAAACCTACAGCATCAACAAGGTCATAAATCGTATCATGAGATCTGTCTGCATCATTACACATGATCAAAGCCGCCACTCGCCCGCAGATCTAATGCGCGCTGCCTAGCCCCGAACTTCCCGCACTCGCATAGGCCAACCTCATAGGCCCGCACGAGGTATTCTCGCATCGAGGTAGCTACTCCCGCATCGCCCCGACTCGCAGTCCGCATGGCCACATAGACCGCATGACCATAAAGGCCGCAAACTAACCTGGAACTCTCGTAGCTCCGCATGGGTGTCACACAGTACCCGCATGAGGTATTCTCGAATCATAGGTCCACCGACCCGCCTGAGTCTACCCCGCAACGGAGGGCAGCTTAACCTCCGGAAACAAGTCAAGGTGAGTGGTATAATACCAACATAACGGCTGATCGTTAAACAACTTTAAGCACAATCGAGGAAAACCCTTTACACAAAACATCACAAGATACTAACACACGTAGCATCCTAGCATGTTTACTTATCAAATCAACAAGAAAGTATTACAAGGCTATCACAAACCAACACAATCAAGTTATACACACAAGGTACATTCTAATATACGACACAAGATCGCATCTATTCCCAAAGTACTTCATACATTATCTTTTAAAAGATACATTACGCTTACAAAAGTCACACAATACCCCTAGTATATGAAAATAGAGTGATTATCTTTCAAGTAAATCAAAATACTTCTCTTCAGAAATCAAGTAACAACATTCTTTTCCAAATGTTTCAAGTTTGCCTAATTTCAATTACTCAAGTTTCTCATTTTCAAAGGTTTCAGAGTTCATAATTTTAATCACTTAATGATATAATTCTCCTTTAAAAGCAATTTGAGAAACATATGTCCGATACGCGAGTAGGTTATTCTTGTTTATAACAATCTTATTTAAGCACCATGATCTAGAAATGTAACATCATTTTGTCTCATCTTAGTTTCTATGCAGATGGAAGTTTCTACCGGTTTTACTAATACATTATTAGTCAAAACATTTCCTTTATTAGCGCCACGTGGTTTGTTCGATACTTATTCGATTCAAATCAAGAAACATTATTTCTTTTAAAATCAAGTACTCAGTACTCGCGAATGAGGTTTTACGACATTTTTAACAAAATGTTAATTACCAAGTAAAACAAGTTAAGTCTCTTATCTTCAAGATTAAGTCTCTTAACTTTTAAAATCAGTAAACCATTCTCTTTACTTCTCTTAAAACGTTATACCTAACTTCCCATAAAGCTAGTATAACTCTTCTTTCAGAATGATTCTTTATTATCACACATCAAGTCAGTTATAAGTCAAATCGCTTACCTTTTAAAACCACAAAGCATTTTACACATGACGCCTACCGCATTACATAGTTATACACACATCATGCTAGAAAGATAGGAAGAGGTTCACATACCTCGCGACGATTATCGACTAATAGCAAAACGCCTAAGTACTTCTCAAACCGTCTACTCCTTAAGCCAAGAGATCGCGCCACGCACAGTACTTCAACCTATAAGGCCACAAGGCGCTTATTAACAGCTAGAGCATATCGTAGAACATTCTACGTAAAATTCGGCAAAGACTCTCCCCCGCAACCACAGAAATCTCCTCCTCTATCGAGGCCGCCATCAAGCCAACTAGGGGTTTATACATCTAACCTGACGTGTACAATTCTACTACACAATAATGCTACACAAGTCATCAGAATACACCCTATGTAATTACAGCTCTTCTTTCTTTATATTCAAAGCTTAAGTCAAAAGACATTGCCGCAGTTAGGTTTAGCTCTATATATAGTATACTTCAACTATATATTCTAACAATCATGTAATTTCCAATTACAATAGGACAAGATATTTACCTCGATGAGCCCAAAATTATCCTAGTTTAACGTCGCTTCCCGAGCAACGCTTAGCTCCAACTCCGTGCGCCCAACTCGCCTCCAACTACCCTTAGAAGTTCTAACCAACTTCTACATAATACTTCAACTAACTATGAGATTTCCTTAGTGGTTTCGTTTTTGTGGATCGACGGAAGTATAATAGTATTTGGCTTGTCAGATAAGTGTAACCTTCGAATACTACAAGCGTATAAGGCCAAGGTATTTGGGTATAGTAACAATACTATGGAGAGTATTTCTACCAAGAGGGGGTATTTATACGAGACAACACCACGTGGGGGTGATATCCTCTACCAACCCCACTAGAGTGGGGGAAACTCTCGCCGGGCCTCTCAAAGGGGAGGAGGCTAGACGAGACCTCAAACACAAAGGCAGGGAAGCTCTCAAGACTTAGAGATTTTTGGATGAAGAAGTTCATCAAAGGGAGTGGTATTTATAGGTCAAGCCATGGCTAACCAACGGCCAAGATCAAGCCAAGTGTGGTGCAATCAGAGGCCAAGATATGCCCAAGTGTACCTTATCCATCTACCCACAAAATATCCTACCAACTACTTGACAAAACCAACCCATTTCGCCCACCCTTTACCGCCCAATCGTCTCATCAACCGAGGGTGACAAGTGTGCCTCTCGCTGTCCAAATGTTTCGCCTCGGAAAAATCCGCAAAAATTAGAAATGACATAGCCGTAATTTACCCTACGCGCTTTGTGTAAAACGCTTTTTAAAAAAACTCTAACCGGGTGTTGTGCATAAAATAATTCGCCAAGCCACTTTAAAGCCCAAACTTTTCACGCACGCCCCACGCTTACACTCAAAATACGGGTATAACATTCTCCTCCTTAGAAACATTTGTCCCGAATCTTCTAAGTCTCAAAACAAACGCGCAAAGATAGTCTTCACTACTATACTTACGAACAATCCTCGCCTACACGGGCACGTAAACGCAAATACCTCCATCCAAGTCCACGAGAAACACTCTAACATCACCACCAATACCTCTTTGGTTCTAAAATATACTTCTTTCGACCTTCTCTTTACAAAAGAAATGATCACATCTATGCTCGCCATACATGCTCGCTTCTTCCCTTACGACGTGATTTGTACACTCGAACTCTTACCACATTTCACATCGCTCAGTTAAAACTCGGGTTAATATCTCTAACGTGGTCATTAACTGGAACACTGACGGATCTCCGATACTTTCCGAACCTAACAATACGAAGAAAGACGACGCATCGCTTCCTAAGTCGGACGACAAATGCTAACCTATAGCAACCTACAGCAAACCCGCCTATTCTTCACATGAACTCAAAAGGCTCAAAGTAACTCGCTTCGCCAAGTTTCCTCTCGCTTTCCAAAACTCGCCACACCCTATCCACAAATCGAAATGAACAAGCTCGAACCAATTATCCAACTTTGCCAACATCGAACCAATCGATCAAGAACTTACACTTCGCCCCTACAAGGCTTCATGCGCGACATCCGAACACCGAAATGGTTAACTAAACTTGGGCCTAACACCTCAACCCTAACACAAAGCGGACCACCACAAACTGACCCACCACCATACAGCCGCGGGTTGACCCGCAACATGGCCTCAACCCTACCCAAGCAACGCGCAAAACACTAGCTCCCGATCCGAACAATTCTCAAGAAATCACGTTACTTAAAACCTAGCGGTCTTCTTAGCTCAACTACCCTCTTTCATACCACACTACTCGTGGACTTATCCCACAACATAGCTCACGTGCACTATGCACTGACAAGGGTTAAACGTAAAAATATAAATCTTTTACCCAAGATGGCCTTGCCTCTAAGGTCTCTACGTAAAAGCTCTAAGGCTCACACTTTCCCTTATGTCCAATCCTTCCCGGTTACTAACTCTGATTTCTAATCACAATATACTTATGTTATCTGAACATAACACTTAAGATATACTCATCTCATCATACGTACTAATCTCTAGAGGGTTAAGGATATACCGCCTCCAATCGTTTCACTCCCTTAGTTGTTCTAATCAAAATCTACCCCGTAGGCGCATAGCCAGTGCTGATTTAACTACCCACCGATCTCAAGGCCGAGTCCTCCTACTAGGACATCTCGACACCGCCCCGACGGCCGCAGTACAACAATTACCAACTAAAAGACGACATTCCCGACGACGCTCACACATCGCGAACACCGAGGAAAATCAATCCGGGCCGGGCCGAACCCACGTGTATGGAACCGAAACTCCGAGCTCGACCAACTCTCGATACCCAATGTCCTCGAACCCCGCGGAGGACCACTGCGACCGTGGATGTGCATATTCAATTGGCCCGCGAGGCGAGCCGCCGAAAAGTTATCAAAGGATCTTGCTGCTCGCCCTTCTTCGCCCTCCGTTAGCCCGCCGATCTCTACGCTTGGCCTATCGCGCACAAGCCCGCATACGTGCCATGCTCAAGCCTAATCAAGAATTACTCTTGTACAACCTCTTAGATAGTCATCAAGACTCGCGACATCGATATACATCCCGCAGCCAAATCCATAGCTAGTAACTGGTCGCCTCGCAATCTATAATCTCTTTCCGGCCGCGAATCAAGGTTCAAATATCATGGCGCAGAGGAACGCTGCCGCCGCTAAACTCATTGGGCTAGCGACGAGCATAACTCCCGAATAAAACACCACCCTGTGTGATGATTGGGCCTGGCCCTCGTAACCCTCTCAACTCTACTCGCAGCCTCCTCGCCGCTTTGCCCTCCCGGCCGGGTTTCTACGCGAGGCATAACGGTAAGGGAAAGAAATACGTTAGAGGTCCAACTTACAACACAGCTCTAAGGCACGATCTCAGAGTGAGAAGAATGGAAACTAATCCTAAATATCCTATAGCCTCCCGATTATTGGTGTGGTGCACAACACACCGATAATCAAGACTCTACTGGATACGGTCTGTAGACACTTTCCGAGGATTAATCGCTCGATACCACTTTTGTCACGACCAACCTGCCCGTGATCGTGCCTTACCCCGAACCCTAGTGATACAACATCGCAGTAATCACGAACATAAAGACAATACATGAAACCAAAGTAAGACGTTGAAATAAGACAAAGCAACTAAAAACTACCTTCAGTATATATATAAATAACAATTTGAACATCGAACAGTTACATCCCATCCAACTCTGCCCACAATAGTACTACAGACCTCTAAGAATGACATGACAACAATGGCGGGACAGGGCCCCGCCAAACCCCTGAATGCAAACACCTACTACGACAGGGGACTATACCACTGATAAGCCTCCGGAGAAACGGAGCTTCCCAAACGCCGAATCGTGACTCGAGAGCTAGGATCAACGATCGGTGTACCTCAACTCGCGCAGATGAACGCAGCCTCCGGCGGGTCAAGATAACAGTACCAAGTATGTGAAATCAAAATATCAGAATGAAATCATAGCACTATATAAAATAGAGACATGATGATAACCAAACTACAGCTCACAATAAATAAATAAATATGTCAAGTTAGTGGACTCACGCCTCAAAGTTATCACTCAAGTATAACTATGGGTCTCACGCCACAACATCAATCACGCCGTGGAATACATTCTTCATCGCCAGCCTATGATATAATCACACCAAGAAGTACACATGAACACCGTGTCCCACCTGTGTCATCATAAAACCGCACGGTAAGTACGAAGGCATAACCGACTACTAAAACCTACGCACTCAACAAGGTCATAAATCAGATCACGATCCGTCTAGACACTGGCCACATGATCAAAGCCGCCACTCGCCTGCAGTATCTAATGCGCGCCTAGCCCCGAACTTCCCGCAGCCGCCGACATAGACCGCATGATAAAGGCCGCAAACTAACCTCGAACTCTCGTGAGTTCGCACGGGTGTCACACACTCCGCATGCAGGTATTCTCGAATCATAGGTCCACCGACCACCGAAGTCTACCCCGCAACGGAGGGCCTTAACCTCCTAAACAAGTCAAGGTGAGTGGTATAATACCAACATAACGGCCGATCGTTACAACTTTAAGCGCAATCGAGGGAAAACCCCTTTACACAAAACATCACAAGATACTAACACACGTAGCATCCTAGCATGTTTACTTATCAAATCAACAAGAAAGTATTACAAGGCTATCACAAACCAACACAATCAAGTTATACACACAAGGTACATTCTAATATATGATTAACAAGATCGGGTATCTATTCCCAAAGTACTTCATACATTATCTTTTAAAAGATACATTACATTTACAAAAGTCACACAATACCCGTAGTATATGAAAATAGAGTGATTATCTTTTGAAGTAAATCAAAACACTTCTCTTCGTAAAATCAAGTAACAACATTCTTTTCCAAATGTTTCAAGTTTGCCTAATTTCAATTACTCAAGTTTCATTTTCAAAGGTTTCAGAGTTCATAATTTTAATCACTTAATGATATAATTCTCCTTTAAAAGCAATTTGAGAAACATATGTCTGATACGTGAGTAGGTTATTCTTATTTATAACAATCTTATTTAAGCAGCCATGATCTAGGAAATGTAACATCATTTTGTCTCATCTTAGTTTCTATGCAGATGGAAGTTTCTACTGGTTTTACTAATACATTATTAGTCAAAACATTTCTTTATTAGCTACGCTGTGGTTTGTTCGATACTTATTCTGATTCAAATCAAGAAACATTATTTCTTTTAAAATCAAGTACTCGTGATCGCGAATGAGGTTTTACGACATTTTTAACAAAATGTTAATTACCAAGTAAAACAAGTTAAGTCTCTTATCTTCAAGATTAAGTCTCTTAACTTTTAAAATCAAGAAACTATTCTCTTTACTTCTCTTAAAACGTTATACCTAACTTCCCATAAAGCTAGTATAACTCTTCTTTCGTAATGATTCTTTATTATCACACATCAAGTCGCTTATAAGTCAAATCCGCTTACCTTTTAAAACCACAAAGCATTTTACACATGTACGCTCACCGCACTACATAGTTATACACACATCATGCTAGAAAAGATAGGAAGAGGTTCACATACCGCGACGATTATCGACTAATAGCAAAACGCCCAAGTACCTAAAACCGCCGGCTACTCCTAAGCCAAGTAGATCGCGCCACGCATAGTACTTCAACCTATAAGGCCACAAGGCGCTTTATTAACATCTAGATCATATCGTAGAGAACATTCTACGTAAAATTCGCAAGAACTCCCCGCAATCACAGAAATCTCCTCTCTATCGAGGCCGGCTATCAAGCCAACCGTGGGGTTTATACATCTAACCTGACGTGTACAATTCTACTACACAATAATGCTACACAAGTCTCATCAGAATACACCCTATGTAATTACGCTCGCTTCTCTTTCTTTATATTCAGCTTAAGTCAAAAGACATTGCCGCAGTTAGGTTTAGCTCTATATATAGTATACTTCTACTATATATTCTTACAATGTTGTAATTTCCAATTACAATAGTGGGACAAGATATTTACCTCGATGATCCCAAAATTATCCTAGTTTAATGTCGCCTCCCGAGCAACGCTTAGCTCCAACTCCGCGGCGCTCCAACCTGCTCTAAACCACCCTTAGAAGTTCTAACCAACTTCTACATAATACTCCAACTAACTATGGAGATTTCCTTAGGGTTTCGCTTTTTGTGATCGACGGAAGTATAATAGTATTTCTGGCTTTTCAGATAAGTTTAACCTTGGAATACTACAAGGTATAAGGGCCAAGGTATTTTGGGTATAAGAATAATACTATGGAGAGTATTTCTACCAAGAGGGGGTATTTATACGAGACAACACCACAAGTGGGTGTATACTTTCGCCAACCCCACTCAGGAGGGGAAACTCTCGGCCGGGGCCTCTCAAAGGGAGGGGAGGCTAGGGACGAGACCTCAAACACAAAGGAGGGAAGCTCTCAAGACTTAGAGATTTTTGATGAAGAAGTTCATCAAAGGGAGGGTATTTATAGGTCAAGCCATGGCTAACCAATGGCCAAGATCAAGCCAAGTGTGGTGCAAGTGTAGGCCAAGATATGCCCAAGTGTACCTTATCCATCTACCCACAAAATATCCTACCAACTACTTGACAAACCAACCCATTTCGTCCCACCCTTTACCGCCTAATCGTCCATCAATGAGAGGGTGACAAGTGTCGCCTCTCGTTGGTCCAAAATGTTTCGCCTCTAAAAATCCGCAAAAATTAGAAATGACATAGCCGTAATTTACCCTACGCTTTGGTAAAACGCTTCGAAAAACGACTCTAACCGGGTGTTGTGCACAAAATAATTCGGCCAAGCCACTTTAAAGCCCAAACTTTTCTACGTACGTCCTTACGTACATACTCTGAAAATACGGGGTATAACACTTTGTATAGGTATAACCTTGGAATACAACAAGGTATTAGGGCTAAAGTATTTGGGCATTATAACAATACTTTGGAGAGTATTTCTATACTACAAAGGGGTATTATAATTAAAACAACTAGGTTAGTGGGTACCTACGCCAGAACACTACAAAGGGGAGGGAATACTTTCGCCGGGCCTTCTCAAAGGGGAGGGGTGTGTGGCGGACTTAAAGCTCAAGAGGAGGGAGTAATTTTGAGACTTAGAAAGATTGCTCAAGTTTGGATGAAGAAAGTCTTCAACTTAGAGGGTATTTATAGGTCAAACAATGGCCAACCAATGGCCAAGATCAAGCCAAGTGCCATGCAAGTAGGGCTAGATTTAAGCCAAGTGCACCTTATCCATCTACCACACCAACTTGCACAAAATATCCTACCTAACCACAAGCCCAAATCGCCCAAGTACGCCCACAATTCCTTCCAATGCGAGGTGACACATGCCGCCTCCCGCTGGTCCAAAATGTTTCGCCTCTCGGAAAAATCCGCAAAAATTCTCAATGACATAGCCAAATTTTCCTTCGCAAGTTTAGTAAAACGCTTCATTTAAAAACGATTCTTTCGCACTTGTGCCCAAATTTTCGAACCTAGCCAAACCTTAAGGCTTAAATTTTTACGCACGCCTCACGCATACTGAAATATCGGGTATAACATTCTCCTCCTTAGAAACATTCGCCCCGAATGTTCCTTCTCAAGACGATAACGATAAAGTTCTTCTAACAAGTTGCCAACGCCACGCCCGCCACGAAATAACACATGCGCAAATACTTAAATCTACGCCAACGAGGAACCACCTCGATGATGCAAACAATACCAACTTCGCTCTTGGTCCAAGTGGACACTCCTTCGCACATTCATTTCTCAAAATGATTACTTCCATTTTTCAAAGACAAGTTCACTTCCTACCTTACTCGTCGGACTCTTCTCGAACATTCGAACTCTTCTTAGTACACGCATCACACTTCGTCAACGCCGTTTCCCATGACTTTGAGTCACCACCTCCAAACTTGGTCATCTTACTAGCCTCAATCTTCCTTAAGGCCATTCCCGACCTTTACGAACCGATTCGTCGAACGATCCACGAACTCATACGATGGTCATCTAAACTTGGGCCTAGCACCCCGTGACCTACCACCGGCGACCACCCAGAGCTGACCCTACCCCGAACAGCCGCGGTTGGCCCGCAAAATGGCCCCAACCCGACCCACTTAACGCATCAAGCTCTTGTTTCCGATCCTAACAATCTTATTTATACAGTCATGAAAGCTACCACTTCCATTTCACACTACCCATGGACTTATTCCACAACACATTTATACGCAACCAAGTATTTCAACAAAGACTAACTGTAAAATCTTTTATTCAAGATGACCTTACCTCTAAGGTCTCAACACGAAATATTCTAAGGTTCACACTTTCCATGCCCCATACATAGCCTTTCAACTAACCATGCTTTCCAACTCATAACCAACATAATGCTATCCGCATAGCACACAATAATAAGGTCATCATATCATGCATACAAATCTCTGAGGGTTAAGGATATACTGAATCTACCGCCCACTCTAATCATAGCTCGCCGCAGGCATAGTTGTAGGCGCGATGAACTCGCATCGACTGGTAGTCGAGTCATTCTGTCGCATCCTTCCTATTAGGACACATATGGCCTCGACGGCCGCAGAAAACAAGCACCGCGAAAGACGACATTCTCGACGACGCTCGCCACATCGCGCACACCGAGGAAAACTCAACCCGATCGGCTAGAACCCATGTATATCCGTGAACCGTAAGCCTCGAGCTCGACTCAGCCCCGAATACCCCAACGCCCCAAGATCGTGGAGGACCATTCTGCATCGGGCGGAGGTACATAACTAGTTCGCCGAGGCGCCCGCCTCGAAAGTTACCAAAGCGACCTCGCTGCTCGCCTCTTCGCTGATCCCGGCCATTCCGCCGACCTCTCCGTGCCTCACATCCTAGTGCATGAAGCTTGCATGCGCGGCGATGTCCATGCCCGAAGAGCTACACCTGCATAAGCCTCGCTAAGTAATCATCTAGCCCGTGACGTAGCGGTGTACTCGCCCTCCATATCGCCTACTTACGGAACATACCGAGCTAATGAGTCGAACTCCATATTGTTTCTAACCGCCCGCCCGCCCCGCCTCAACGCCAAAAATTGCTTACCCGAGCCTCCTCATCCGTGGGGCAAGAAATGTGCAAGAAAAGCCCTCGAGAACTCGCCCCAAATGGCCGGAGGTGCATGCTCTCCCGACAGCTCCACGAATCAAACTGGCCGATCGCAGATCACGCACTGACGCGAACCCAATACCACCGACTCGCCTCGAGACTGGATCACTCATGATCCATCAGAGTCGCTTGATAAACTCTCGAGGGTCATCTCGCCTCGATCCATAGAACACCGGCGACTACAACTCGTAAAGTCCCGTAGCCTCAAACCGCTCGCCGGGGTGAACTACGGTGCTACTGGATCGAATCGCGATCCAGCTATCTCATATTCGATACGACTCGCCGAATCGGGCCATCTTCAGTACTTATCTCATCCGCTTGTGCCGCGGATCGAGGCTCAGTATCAGAGTCTCGCAGCCATCGCCGCGCTCTAAACTCGCTGGCGCCGGGCGCGGCCGCAAAACTCGCCGTCAAGCACAATTCGTGTACCGATCGCTCGCGCTGCATTTGTATCTCACTAGCAGCTCTCACCGCTTTGCCCACTGGTCCGGTTGCTTTACGCGAGGCATAATCGTAAAACGAAATACGCCGAGGGGTCCAACTTATCACACGGCTTAAGGCACGATCTCGGAATGAGAAGAATGGAAACCAATCCTAAATTTCTATAGTCTCTCGATTATAGATGTGGTGCACAACACACCGATAATCAAGACTTACTAGACACGTCAGACACTTTCCGAGGATTAATCGCTTAATACCACTTTTGTCATGACCAACCCGGCTCATGATCGTGCCTTACCTGTGCACCCTAGTGATACAACATCGAGAAAATCAGGAAATAAAAACATGAACATGAATTAAGAGACATGATAAATAAACAAAGCAACCAAAATGCTTGCCTTCAAGATATATACATAAATACCCGAACAGCTTATCCTTTTACAAACTCGCCACAACAAGATTTCATGCACTTAAGAAGGACAATAACTATGACGGACAGGGCCCCGCCATACCCCGAATGTACAAGAACCTCTGCACTGTGGTAACATACCAAAAGATAAGCCTCAAGAAACGGCTTCCAACACGCTGAACTTTGATCCTATGAGTGAGGATCCACAACCGATGTATTTCTACTGCGGATGAACGCACTTCAAGGAGGTCAAGACAACAGTACCAAGTATGTGAAATCAGAAAAGATCAGAAATGAAATCATAATAGTCTATATAAAGCGTGAGACATGTATGATAACCAAACTACAGCTCACACATAAAAGCGCTATGTCAAGTCGTGACTCACGCCTCAAGTCATCCTCACGCCCGTGGAACTCCTTCCTCACCGCCAGCCTAGGTGTAAATCGGTGGAATACGTGTCCCGCCCATCCCGGGACTCGTGAAAGAATCATGTGGAATACGTGTCCGCCCATCCTACGGGACTCGGAGAATCGATGGAATACGTGTCCCGCCCATCTCGCGACTCGGTGAATAATCGACGGAATACGTGTCCCGCCCATCTCGTGACTCGTGAATAATCGATGGAATTCGTGTCCCGCCCATCCTGGGACTCGGGTTAATTAGATGAAATACGTGTCCCGCCCATCTCGGGACTCGTGGATAATCGCTCATAATAAATCAGCCGGCCCTCCATCGAGAGACGCGTTGGTATAGAAATCCAGTATATGCACACAAGGCTATCAAACACAAACATAGGCAAGTTACACACAACTCAAGTTTATTTTAGGCCAAAGTCCAGGTTCTGACCCCAAGGTATTACGTACGTTAAATTCTTTTTAAAAGATCCATTCCTTTTTTAAAGGTCACCCGATACCCGTAGTATTAAAATAGAGTGACTCACATTTTTAGGTAAACCAAAACACTTTCCTTTTCAACATCAAGTAACAACATTCTTTTCCAAAAGTTCAAGTTTGCCTAATTACAAACACTTAAGTCTCTTATTTTATAAAGGTTTCATAGTCCATAGACTTAATCACTTAAGAATATAATCCTCTTTAAACAATTTGAGAAACATATGTCTTATATGTGAGTGGTTATTCTTGTTCATAATCAATCTTATTAAAGCAACCATGATCTAGAAATGTAATATCATTTTGTCTCATCTTAGCTTCTATGCAGATGGAGGTTTCTCTCGGTTTTAATAATACTTAATTAGTCAAAACATTTCCTTTTATTAACGCCGCAGTTGGTTTGTCGATACTCATTCGATTTCCAAAATCAAGAAACATTATTCCTTTTAAAACCAAGTACTCATTACTCACGAATGAGGTTTCATACTAACATCCATATTAAGTCAAGTCTCTTATCTTTTAAGATTAAGTCTCTAACTTCTAAAAATCAAGAAACCATTCTCTTTATCTCTCTTAAGACGTTATACCTAACTTCCCATAAAGCTAGTATAACTCTTATGTTTTCAAAACCAAGTATTACTCTTCTTTCAAAAGGTTTCTTAAATCTTTCAAATACTTCAAGATTCTTATCATCACACATCAAGTCGCTTATAAGTCAAATCGCTTATCTTTAAAACCACAAAGCATTTCTTACTTACATAAAGTCGTTATAACCAACTTCCCATAAAGCCGTTATAACACTTTATGTTTTAAACCAATCAAATACATTCAACACACGTACGCGTCACCGCATTACATAGTTATACACATATCATGCTAGAAAAGATAGGAAGAGGTTCACATACCTCGCGACGATTATCGACTAATAGCAAAACGCTCCAAGTACTTTCAAACCGTCGGCTACACCTTAAGCCAAGCCTTCACGCCACACGTAGTACTTCAACCTATAGAGGCCACAAGGCACCTATTATCATCTAGATCTCAACGTAGAATATTCTACAGAAATTTCGGCAAAGACTCTCCCCGCAAATCACAGAAATCTCCTCCTCTATCGAGGCCGCTAACAGACAACAACTCCCTAGAGGGGTTGTACGCCTAATTCGGACGTGTAAAATTCTACCCCACAAGAATGCTATTTAAGTTCATCAGAATACACCCCACGTAATTACAGTCGCTTCTCTTCTTTAAATTCAGCTTAAGTCAAAAGACATTGCCGCACAACTATGTTCAGTTCTATATATAGTATACTTTAACTATATAATCCTATAACATGTAATTTCCAATTACAATAGAAGGACAGTAGTATTTACCTCGATAAGCCCAAAATTATCCAAGTTTAAATGTCGATCCTGAGCAAGGTTTAACTCCTACTCCGTGCGCTCCAACCCGCTCCAAACAACCCTTAGAAGTTCTAACCAACTTCTACTCAAATACTTCAACTATCAGTGAAGATTTCCTTAGGGTTTCGTTTAGTGGCTAAAGGAAGTATAATAGTACTTCTGGGCTTTGTATAGGTATAACCTTGGAATACTACAAGGTATTAGGGCTAAAGTATTTTGGCATTATAACAATACTTTGGACAGTATTTCTATACCACAAAGGGGGGGTATTATACGAAAACAACTAGGCTAGTGGGGGGGTACCCCACGGCTAGAACACTACAAAGGGGGAGGGAATACTTTCGCCGGGCCTTCTCAAAGGGGGAGTGGGTGTGGCGAAAAGCTCAAGAGGAGGAGTAATTTTTGAGACTTAGAAAGATTGCTCAAGTTTGGATGAAGAAAGTCTTCAACTTAGAGGGGTATTTATAGGTCAAACAATGGCCAACCAATGGCCAAGATCAAGCCAAGTGCCATGCAAGTGTAGGGCTAGATTTAAGCCAAGTGCACCTTATCCATCTACCACACCAACTTGCACAAAATATCCTACCTAACCACAAGCCCAAATCGTCCAAGCACGCCCACAATTCTTCCAATGCGAGGTGACACGCCGCCTCCCGTTGGTCTAAAATGTTTCGTCTCTCGAAAAATCCGCAAAAATTCTCAATGACATAGCCGAATTTTCCCTTCGCAAGTTTAGTAAAACGCTTCGCCGAAAAACGATTCTTTCGGCACTTGTGCCCAAATTTTCGAACCTAGCCAAACCTTAAGGCTTAAATTTTTATACGTACGCCCTCACGTACATACTCTGGAAATACGGGGTATAACACTTTCCGAGGACTAACTGCTCTGATACCACTTTTGTCACGATTCGCCCGGCCCGTGGATCGTGTCTTACCCCGCACCCTAGTGATACAACATCGAGTAAATCAGCGAAATAAAACTTAAACATGAAACAAGATATATGATCATAAAACAAAGCCAACCAAACGGCCACCTTCCAATAAAATATATATATACAAGTCTTTCAAAACGAATGCTTTAATCCCTTTACAAACCCCGCCCACAACAAGATTACATGCACTCTAAGAGTTTTATACAACATGACGATTGTGGCCGCCATACCCAATGTACAAGGACCTACAACTCGGTAACATACCAAAGATAAGCCTCCTGAGAAACGGAGCTTCCAACGCCGAACGATGATCCAAAGAGCGAGGATCAAGAACCGATGTACTCTACCGCGTCATGAACGCAGCCCCGAAGGAGGTCAAGATAACAGTACCAAGTATGTGAAACGAAAATATCAGAAATGAAATCATAATACTATATAAAAACAGAGACATGTATGATAACAAAACTACAGCTCACAACATAAAGGCAACATGTCAAGTCGTGGCTCATGCCTCAAGTCATCACTCAAATATAACCCGAATTTAACTCGCACAACGGCCGCACGCCCAAGATCTCACCTCGTATAAGCATGGTCATGGAACCATCCCAATGGAAACATACCCGTGGGCCACCCATCGTGTCAGTATGTCCAAAGGAAATATCCAGATAGCAATCGAAATGGAAGCATACTCGTGGGCCACCCATCGTGTCAGTATGTCCAAAGCAAATAATAAGATCACACTTCTAATGGAAGCATACCCGTGGGCCACCCATCGTGTCAGTATGTCCAAAGCAAATAACAAGATCACACTCTTAATGGAAGCATACTCGTGGGCCACCCATCGTGTGATGTCCGTATGATCGATATAATGGAAGCATACCCGGGCCACCCATCGTGTCGATGTCCATCAATCAACCGTATAGCCGGCCCTCCAACGAGAGACGCCAGAGTACGTAAATACAACACTTGTACAACAAAGGCTATCACCACACGCATAGGCAAGTTCAACATACTTTTAGACATTCTTCTTATTATAACACAACCGGATTTTAACCCCAAGGTACTACGTATTTTAACTCTTTAAAAGATCCATTTCCTTCACAACAAGTCACATGATACCCGTAGTATCTGTTATACCCCGTAATTCCAGAGTATGTACGTAAGGACGTACGTAGAAAAGTTTGGACTTTAAAGTGGCTTGGCCGATTTATTTTTGTTCACAACACCCGATTAGAGTCGCTTTTCTAGTAAACGCTTTACACAACTCGCGTAGGGTAAATTACGCTATGTCATTTCTAATTTTGGCGGATTTTTCCGAGAGACGAAACATTTTGGACCAACGAGAGGGCGACACTTGGCACCCTCTCATTGATGGAGTGTGGGCGGTAAAGCTTGGATGAAATGGGTTGGCTTTTGTCAAGTAGTTGGTAGGATATTTTGTGGGTAGATGGATAATGTACACTTGGGCATATCTTGGCCCTACACTTGCACCACACTTGGCTTGATCTTGGCCATTGGTTAGCCATGGCTTGACCTATAAATACCCTCCCATTTGATGAACTTCTTCATCCAAAAATCTCTAAGTCTTGAGAGCTTCCTCCCTTTGTGTTTGAGGTCTCGCCTAGCCTCCCTCCCCTTGAGAGGCCCTTGGCCGAGAGTTCCCTTCCCTTGGCCGAGAATACCCCTAGTGGGTAGGCCGAGGTATACACCCCCTTGTGGTGTTGTCTCGTATAAATACCCCCTCTGGTAGAAATACTCTCAAAAGTATTGTTACATTATACCCAAATTACCTTAGCCTTATACCTTGTAGTACTCCAAGGTTACACTTATACGAAAAGCCCGTAAATACTATTATACTTCCCCAATACAAAAACGAAACCCTAAGGAAAATCTCCATAGATAGTCGAGTATTAAGTAAAAGTTGGTTAGAACTTCTAAGGGTGGTTTGGAGCTGGTCGAGCGCACGAGTCGAGCTAAACGTTGCTCGTGAGCTTACATTAAACTAGGATAATTTTGGGCTTATCGAGGTAATATCTTGTCCCCTATTGTAATTGGAAATTACATGTTGTAAGATTATATAGTTGAAGTATACTATATATAGAATCAATCCTAGCTTCATGGGCAATGTCTTTGACTTAAGCTCAATATAATGAAGAGAATCGAATCAGAATTACATAGATCAGACATGAGACTTGTGTAGCACATCGTGAAGTAGAATTGTACACGTCCGTTAGATGTATAAACCCCGGTTGGCTTGATAGCGGCCGATAGAGAGGAGATTTACGCGGCCATGCGGGAGGTGCCACAATTTTCTAGAGAATGTTCTACGATTAGACCTAGATGTTAATAAGCGCTGTGGCCTTATAGGTTGAAGTACCATGCGTGGCGCGATCTACTTGGCTTAAGGAGTAGCCGACGGTTTGAGGTACTGAGCGCTTTGCTATTAGTCGATAATCGTCGCGAGGTATGTGAACCTCTTCCTACCTTTTCTAGCATGATATGTATAACTATGTAGTACGGTAGACGCATACGTGTAAAATGCTTTGTGGTTTTAAAAGGTAACCGACTTGATGTGTGATAATAAAGAAGAGTTATACTAGCTTTACGGGAAGTTAGGTATAACGCTTTAAGAGAGGTAAAGAGAATGGTTTATCGATTTTAAAAGTTAAGAGACTTAATCTTAAAGATAAGAGACTTAACTTGTTTTACTTGGGAATTAACATTTTGTTAAACATGTTGTAAAACCTCAGTCGCGAGTAATGAGTACTTGATTTTAAAAGCAATAATGTTTTATCGATTTGAAATCGTAATAAGTATCGAACAAACCACAAGAATGGCTTAATAAAGTGGAAATGTTTTGACTAATAATGTATTAGTAAAACCGTAGAGAAACTTCCATCCGCATAGAAACTAAGATGAGACAAAATGATGTTACATTTCCTAGATCATGGTTGCTAAATAAGATTGTTATAAACAAGAATAACCTACTCACGATCGTATATATGTTTCTCAAATTGCTTTTAAAGGAGAATTATATCATTAAGTGATTAAAATTATGAACTACGAAACCTTTCGAAAATGAGAAACTTGAGTAATTGAAATTAGGCAAACCTGAAACATTTGGAAAAGAATGTTGTTACTTGATTTTACGAAGAGAAGTGTTTTGATTTACTTCAAAAGATAATCACTCTATTTTCATATACTACGTATTGTGTGACTTTTGTAAACGTAACATATCTTTTAAAAGATAATGTATGAAGTACTTTGGGAATAGATATCCGACCTTGTTAATCATATATTAGAATGTACCTTGTGTGTATAACTTGATTGTGTTGGTTTGTGATAGCCTTGTAATACTTTCTTGTTGATTTGATAAGTAAACATGCTAGGATGCTACGTGTGTTAGTATCTTGTGATGTTTTGTGTAAAGCGGGTTTTCCTCGATTGCGCTTTAAAGTTGTTTAACGATCAGCCATGTTGGTATTATACCACCACCTTGACTTGTTTCCGGGTTGTCGCCTCCACGCGGGTAGACTCAAAGCGTCTAGTGACCTATGATTCGAGAATACCTTATGCAGTCCAGATGGCCTACGCGAATCGCGGAGTTCCAGTTAGTATGCGCCCTTGTGGTCACGCGTTCTGGGCCACGCGACGCCGAGTCCAGACGCCGTCGGGAGTAGCTACCGATGCGGGAATACCACGCGGGCCATCGGAGTGGCCACGCGAGCTACGGAAGTTCTGTGGCTAGACGCGCAAGACATTAGATATCGCGCAAGGGCCGCCTTTGATCACGTGACGGCCTAGACAGATCTCATGATACGCCATTTACCTTGTTTGTACTGGGTTTTAGTAGTCGGCTATGCCTTCGCATTTACCCCGCACGGTTTTATGATGACACGTCAACTGGTGTTCATGTGTACTTCGCGTGATTATATCATCGATCGACAAGCAGGTAAGGTATGCCACGCATGATTGATGTTATGGGCGTGAGACCCATTGTTATATTTGAGTGACGACTTGAGGCGCGAGTCCCTTTACTTGATATGATCGCTTATTTATCAGGAATCGTAGTTTGCTTATCATACACGTCTCCCGCTTTATATAGACTACTATGATTTCATTTACGATTTTCGCCACATACTGTACTGCCAGATCGACCTCCTTCGGGCCGCTCATGCCGCAGTAAAGGTACACGATCGTTGATCCTCGCCTAGTGGTCACAGTCATTTGGGAAGCTCCGCTTCTCCGAGGCTTATTCGCATAGTCCCCGTTGTAGGTGCACATTCAGGGTACGACGGCCCCGCCCGTCGTTGTTGTCATATCATTCTAGAGGTCTGTAGTACTGCAGGCAGAGTTGTAATAGGATGTAACCGTCAGTTTTAAAGTTTATCTATACATGCCGAAAGGCAATTTTTCTCGCACTATTGTTTCATACTTCTTGTTATTTCATGTTATCATTTTATGTTCCACCGACACTCGATGTCAGATCACTAGGTGCCCGGTAAGGCACCACCACGAGCCCGTTCGGTCGTGACAAAAGTGGTATCGTGAGCGCTTAATCCTCAAAGTGTCTACGCACCAGATCCAAGAGAGTTCGATTATCGCTGTCGCGCACCACACCAATAATCGCGAGGCTATAGGATGTTTAGATCGTTTCTATTCTTCTCACTCGAGAACGCGCCTTAGAGCCGTGGTTGTAAGCTGGACCTCTCACGCATTTCTTTCCTTACCGCTATGCCTCCGCGTAGGGCAACCCGCCCAGAGGCGCGCAAACGGCGAGTCGCGAGCAGAGTACAGAGGGTTACGAGGGCACAGCCCAACCATCACCCGAGTTAGATGCTTCGTTCGGAGTTATGCTACGCCACCACTTCACAGAGTTTAGCAGACGCGCTAGCCTTATCGCGCCATGACATTTGAACCTTCGCCCACGACGAAACAGAGAATATAGATTGCAAGAGACAACCTCGCATTAGCTATGGATTTGGCTACCGCAGAGTATACCGATGTACCGCGAGTCTTGACGAATATCTGAAAGCGGTTGTCCGAGAGTAATTCTTCGCTTAGGCTTGAGCATGGCCTCGTACGGGCTTGGCGCGCAGCCAAGAAACGAGATCGACGGGTTAACGGCGACGCAGGTAGAGGCCGTGACAGAAAGGTCCTTTGGCAACTTTCGAGTCGAGTCACCTCACCAAAGATTAGATTATGCACATCCACCGGTGCGTAAAGGTCCTCCACAGTTTCGTGACGCTCGGGTACGCAGGAGTTGGTCGAGCTCCAGAGCTTCCGGCTCACGGCTACACGCAGTTCCACCACCGATTCAGTTTTTCCCGTTGTTCATAGCCGCGACGCCATCCCGGAACGCCGCCTTTTTGTCGTGCTCAGATACCGCGCCGCCGTACATGTGTCGAATGGGTGTCCTAGTAGAGGACTCACCTTTAGGATCGGTGGGTAGTTCGTCACCTCCTTAGCTGCGCCCACGGTGTTTGATTAGAACGACTTGGGAGTGAAACAAGAATACAGATAGATCTTTAACCCTCTAGGATTAGTATGTGCGATAAAGTGAGTATACCTTAAGTGTTATATTCGATAGCATTGTGTAAATTGTAATTACAAATCTTGTTAGTTAACCAAGTAAGATTCGGGGATAGAGGTGTGAGCCTTAGAGCTTTATACGCAGAGACCTTAGAGGAAAGGCCATCTCGAGTAAAGAAGTATTTTATGTTTGACCCTTGTCTGAGTGCATAGTGCACGTAAGCTATGTTTGTAGGGTAAGTTCCTGAGTAGTGTGAAATGAAAGAGGGTAGTTGAGCTAAGAAGACCGCTAGGTTTTCGTGACGTGATTAGTGAGAGTTTACCGATTCGGGGAGCTAGTGTCTTGCGCGCGCCGGTCGGGTTGAGGCCACGCCGCGTCAACCCGCGCCTGTATGGTGGTGGCCGGGCCAGGTGGTCCCGCTTGTGTTAGGGTTAGGGTGTTAGGCCCAAGTTTAGTTAACCAAACAGACGAGTTCGTGGACGTTGCTCAATCGCAGGTCGGGCCACGAGGTCACCGCCTTATCTTTTAGTCCAAACCGTACTCGTGGTATGTTGCGAGGCGTTATATCGTAAAGGTTGTAAGGCCGCACGGTGCCTACCTTTACCTTATGACGCATGCGGAGCCCGTGTTACTACTGCTTTTTCTCGAAGTTTTACCAGCAGATTAGGAACTCAGCGAGTCTCCAGATCGATTCGCCTCTCGCAGTGTGGATTTCGTGGGTAGTGAAGGATTGTTGTCTCTGTTGAGGAGTGTTTTAGTAGCTACCATTTCAGATTCGGATGTCGCTTATGACGCCTTGCGTATGGAAGTGTAAGTTGCCACGATTGGTTTGATGTTGGCAAGGTTCGGATATAGTTGGTTCAGCTTGTTCCAACAGCATCGTGGATAGCGAGGCTTATCTAGAAGAGGTTTTTGGCAGCTCAGAAATCGTATGGATTATCTGCGACGACGCCAGAGTTCGTGTCGACGGTCGGTCTTCAAGGTACCACCCTGATAGGGTGCGACGAGCTTTGGAAAACAGAGGAAACTTAGCCCGAGTTACTTTGGGCCTTTTGAGTTCATGTGAGGGATAGGCCAGGTTGCCTATATGATAGCATTTGTCGTCCTACTTAGAGGCAAGACGCTCGGTCTTTCGATTGTTATGTTCGGGAAAGTATCGATATCCATCCGCAGTGTTCCCGCTTAATGATGACCACGTTAGAGATAGTAACCCGAGTTTTGGAAATCAAGCAGAATAAATGTGGTAAGAGTTTGAGTGTACAAGCAAGGCACGACACGTAAGTGAAGAAGCGAGCATGTATGACGAGCATAGATGTGATCATTTCTTTTGTAAAGAGAAGGTGCGAAAGAAGTATATTTAGAACCCCGAGAGAGGTATCGGTGCGTGATGTTAGAGGTTTCTCGTGACTTGGATGGAGGTATTTGCGCTGGTGTTTCGTGGCTGGGCAAGGATTGTTCTCGTAAGTATAGTAGTGAAGACTTCATCGCGGCGCTTGTTTTGAGACTTAGAAGGAACATTCGACGAATGTTTCTGGCGAGGGAGAATGTTATACCCGTATTTGCAGTATGTACGTAAGGACGCACGAGAAAAGTTTGGACTTTAAAGTGGCTTCGGCGATTTATTTTGTTCACAACACCCGATTATAGTCGTTTTGCCAAACGCTTTACACAACTCGCGTAGGTAAATTACGGCTATGTCATTTCTAATTTTTGGCGGATTTTTCCGAGAGACGAAACATTTTGGACCAACGAGGGCGATACACGGCACCCTCTCATCATGGTGTATGGTAAAGCTTGACGAACTGGGTTTGCTTTTGTCAAGTAGTTGGTAGGATATTTTGTGGGTAGTTGGATAAGGTACAATTGGGCATATCTTGGCCCTACACTTGCACCACACTTGGCTTGATCTTGGCCATTGTTTAGCCATGGCTTGACCTATAAATACCCTCTCCCTTTGATGAACTTCTTCATCCAAAATCTCTAAGTCTTGAGAGCTTCCTCCCTTTGTGTTCGAGGTCTCGCCTAGCCTCCTCCCCTTGAGAGGCCCCTTGGCCGAGAGTTCCCTTCCCCTCGAGAATACCCCCTAGCTGGGTAGGCCGAGGTATACACCCTTATGGTGTTGTCTCGTATAAATACCCCCTCTTGGTAGAAATACTCTCAAAAGTATCACATTATACCCAAATTAGCTTAGCCTTATACCTTGTAGTATTTCAAGGTTACACTTATACGAAAAGCCCGTAAATACTATTATACTTCCCACACTACAAAAACGAAACCCTAAGGAAAATCTCCATAGATAGTCGGAGTATTAAGTAAAAGTTGGTTAGAACTTCTAAGGTGGTTTGGAGCGGGTTGGAGCGCACTTTGAGTCGAGCTAACCGTTGCTCAGGAGCGACATTAAACTAGGATAATTTTGGGCTTATCGAGGTAATATCTTGTCCCCTTATTGTAATTGGAAATTACATGTTGTAAGATTATATAGTTGAAGTATACTATATATA
Organism: Przewalskia tangutica; assembly: GCA_029844215.1. NCBI lineage: Eukaryota > Viridiplantae > Streptophyta > Magnoliopsida > Solanales > Solanaceae > Przewalskia > Przewalskia tangutica. Next base: position 19,480 of record JAQGDG010000501.1, on the reverse strand, counting down.
GAACTGAACCTAGCTTTGCTGCAATGTCTTTTGACTTAAGTCCAAAATAAAGAAAGAGAATCGAATCAGAATTACATAGATCAGACATGAGACTTGTGTAGCACATCGTGAAGTAGAATTGTACACGTCCGTTAGATGTATAAACCTCTCCGGTTGGCTTGATAGCCTACCGATAGAGAGGAGATTTACGCCAATGGGGAGGGGTGCCGAATTTTCTGTAGAATGTTCTACGATTAGACCTAGATGTTAATAAGTCACTTGTGGCCTTATAGGTCAAGTACCACGCGTGGCGCGATCTACTTGGCTTAAGGAGTAGCCGACGGCTTGAGGTACTGAGCGCTTTGCTATTAGTCGATAATCGTCGCGAGGTATGTGAACCTCTTCCTACCTTTTCTAGCATGATATGTGTATAACTATGTAGTACGGTAGACGTATACGTGTAAAATGCTTGTGGTTTTAAAAGGTAAATCGACTTGATGTGTGATAATAAAGAAGAGTTATACTAGCTTTACGGGAAGTTAGGTATAACGCTTTTAAGAGAGGTAAAGAGAATGGTTTATCGATTTTAAAAGTTAAGAGAATTAATCTTTAAGATAAGATACTTAACTTGTTTTACTTGGTATTGAACATTTTGTTATAATTGTTGTAAAACCTAATTCGCGAGTAATGAGTCCTTGATTTTAAAATCAATAATGTTTTATCGATTTCGAAATCGTAATAAGTATCGAACAAACCACAAGCCATTAATAAAGGGAAATGTTTTGACTAATAATGTATTAGTAAAACATGTAGAAACTTCCATCCGCATAGAAACTAAGACGACAAAATGATGTTACATTTCCTAGATCATGGTCGCTTAAATAAGATTGTTATAAACAAGAATAACCTACTCACGATCGCATATATGTTTCTCAAATTGCTTTTAAAGGAGAATTATATCATTAAGTGATTAAAATTATGAACTACTTAAACCTTTCAAAATGAGAAACTTGAGTAATTGAAATTAGGCAAACTCAAACATTTGGAAAAAATGTTGTTACTTGATTTTACGAAGAGAAGTGTTTTGATTTACTTCAAAAGATAATCACTCTATTTTCATATACTACGTATTGTGTAACTTTGTAAACGTAACGTATCTTTTAAAAGATAATGTAATGAAGTACTTTGGGAATAGATACCCACCTTGTTAATCATATATTAGAATGTACCTTGTGTATAACTTGATTGTGTTGGTTTGTGATAGCCTTGTAATACTTTCTTGTTGATTTGATAAGTAAACATGCTGGATGCTACGTGTGTTAGTATCTTGTGATGTTTTGTGTAAAGGGGTTTTCCTCGATTGCGCTTTAAAGTTGTTTAACGATCACCCGTTATGTTGGTATTATACCACTCACCTTGACTTGTTTCCGGGTTAAGCCGCCACGCGGTAGACTCAGCGGTCTAGTGACCTATGATTCGAGAATACCTTATGCAGTCAGATGACCTATGCGAATCGCGGAGTTCCAAGTTAGTACGCGCCTTGTGGTCATGCGGTCTTGTGGCTACGCGACGGCGAGTCCGTGACGCCGGGAGTAGCTACCGATGCGGGAATACTCACGCGGCCATCGGAGGCCCATGCGAGCTACGAAGTTCTGGCTAGACGCGACATTAGATATCGCGCGAGTGGCCGCCTTTGATCATGTGACGCCTCAGACAGATCTCATGATACGCTTTACGACCTTGTTGTACCGTGGTTTTGTAGTCGGCTATGCCTTCGTACTTACCCGACGGTTTTATGACACAGTGGACCCGTGTTCATGTACTTTCGCGTGATTATATCATCGATTGCCAGCGGCAAGGTATGCCACGCATGATTGATGCCGTGGGCGTGAGACCCATTGTTATATTTGAGTGATGACTTGAGGCGCGAGTCCTCGACTTGACACGATCGCTTATTTATCGTGAACTGTAGTTTGGTTATCATACATGTCTCCTGCTTTATATAGACTGCTATGATTTCATTTACGATTTTCGCCACATACTGTACTTGCCAGATCGACCTCTTTCGGGCCGCTCATGCCGCAGTAAAGGTACACCCCGTTGATCCTCGCCTAGGGTCCAGTCAGGCGTTTGGGAAGCTCCGCTTCTCGGAGGCTTATCGGTATAGTCCCCGTTGTTGTAGGTGCTACATTCAGGTATGACGGCCCCGTCCCGCGTTGTCATATCATTCTTAGAATTCCGTAAATCCGCTGTGGCAGTTGTAATAGGATGTAACTGCTCGTTTTAAAGTTGATCTACACGTAAAGGCAATATTTCTCACTATTGTTTCATACTTTGTTATTTCATGTTATCGCTTTATGTTCCTGATTACACTGATGTTGTATCACTAGGGTGCCCGGTAGGCACCAACACGCCCGGTTCGGTCGTGACAAAGATCAAAACGAGTAACTATCTTTTAAGTAAACTAAAATACTTCCCTTTGTAAAATCAAGTAACAACATTATTTTCCAAACGCTCAAGTTTGCCTAATTTCAAATGTTCAAGTTTCATTTTAGAAAGGTTTCATAACTCATAGTCTTAATCTCTTTTAAAACCATCGAGTAATATATGTCTTGTGTGTGAGTCGCTTATTCTTGCTTATAACAATCTTGTTACAATGACCATGATCTAGAAAATGTAATACAATTTTGTCTTATCTTAGCTTCTAGATGGAGGTTTCTACGGTTTTAATAACAATTAGCCATTCACAATACATTTTCCTTTATTAGCGCCACGTGGTTTGTTCGACACTTATTCTCATTTCCAAAATCAAGAAACATTATTCTTTTAAAACCAAGTACTCATTACTCGCGAATGAGGTTTCACAACATTTTTAACAAAATGTTCTATAACAAGTCAAATAAGTTAAGTCTCTTATCTTACAAGATCAAGTCTCTTAACTTCTACAATCAATAAACCATTCTTTTACCCACATAGAGTCGTTATAACTAACTTCCCATAAAGATATTATAACAACCTATGTTTTGAACCAACCAACTCATTTAGCACATGACGCTCACCGCTACATAGTTTACAAAACATCATGTTAGCAAGGATAGGAAGAGGTTCACATACGCCGCGACGATTATCGACAATAAGCAAAACGCTCCACAAGATCAGAATCTGCTAGCCTTTTCCACTCTTCTAGAATACGCTACTCGTAGTACTTCCACCTATAGGCCACAAACGCCTATTAACTTCTAAACGCACGGTTCCATATTCTACGTAAAATTCGGCAAAGAATCCTCCCTCCCGCAATCACAGAAATCTCCTCCTCTACCGAGGCCGGCTACCAAGCCAACCGGGTTATACGCCTAACCTGACGTATACAATTCTACTAATACGAATACCACATAAGTCATCAGAATACAATCCTATGTAATTACAGCTTCTTTATTATTCAGCTTAAGTCCAAAGACATTGCCGCAAAACTATGTTCAGTTCTATATATAGTATACTTCAACTATATATTCCTACAACATGTAATTTCCAATTACAATAAGGGGACAAGAATATTTACCTCGATAAGCCCAAAATTATCCGAGATAAAAGTCGATCCTGAGCAAGGTTTAGCTCTACTCCGCGGCCTCCAATCCGCCTCCAACAACCCTTAGAAGTTCTAACCAACTTCTACTTAAATACTTCAACCCACTATGAAGATTTCCTTAGGGTTTGGTTTGAGACTAAAGGACAAAGGTAGTATTTCCTGCTCTACGATAGAGGTAACTTTGGAATACTACAAGGTATAAGGCTAAGTATTTTGGGCATTATAACAATGCTTGGAGAAGTATTTCAATACCACAGCGGGGTACATTTCTCAACTAGGCTAGGGTACCCTCGGCTAGAACACTACCAAGGGAGGGTACCCTCTCCAAAACCTTACAAAGGGAGGGGCTAGTGTTTGACGAGCCACAAGAGGAGGAGGGATTTCAAGACTTAGACAAAGTGAGGAGTGGACGAAGTTCATCACTAAGGGGGTATTTATAGAAGCTGGCCAACCAATGGCCAAGATGGAGCCAAGTGCAAGGCAAGTGTAAGGCCAAGATCAAGCCAAGTGCACCCTAGCCCTACTCCACCAAACATGGCACAAAACAAGGCACAAAACAAGGCCAAAATAAGGCACAAAACAAGGGATAAGACGCCCATTTCGTTATACCCGTATTTCCAGAGTACGACGTAAGGAATACGTGACAAAAAGTTTGGCCTTAAAGTTTAGGCCTTGGACGCTTTTTTGGGCACAACTCACAAAACGAATAGTTTTTCGACAAACGCTTCCACCTTTCGTAGGGTAAATTCGGCTATGCCATTTCTAATTTTTATGGATTTTTCCGAGACGAACACTTTGATCAACGAGAGGGCACACTTGTCACCCTCTCATTGGTGGACTTGTGGCGTAATGGACCGAAATGGATAGCCATATTTGTCAAGTAGTTGGTAGGATATTTTGTGTGCAAGTTGGCAAGGACACTTGCCTAATCTTGACCTTACACTTGCCTTGCACTTGGCATAATCTTGGCCATTGGTTGGCCATCCCGACCTATAAATACCTCTTGTGATGAAGAGTTCTTCATCCACAAAAGCCTTCCAAGTCTAAAAACCTTCCTCTCCCTTGAGCCCCTTCACCCAAACACCTCCCTAGCTCAGTAAATCTACTCCCTTGGTAGAAAAGTTGCCTTCTAGTATTGTTATAATGCCCAAAATACTTAGCCCAAATCCCTTAGTCCTTAGTAGAAGTTGTGAAGAACTTCTAAGGTTTTCGAGCTACCTGAGCGCATAACTTAGGAGCTAAACCTTGCTCAGCGACTTTTATCTAGGATATTATTGGGCTTACCGAGGTAAATAAACTTGTCCTTCTTTTGTAATTAGAGAATACATACCGTAGAAGTATAGAATTAAGTATAAATACTTAGAAGGATATTAAAGAATGAATCAACCGCTATCACGCAGAAGGGTTTAAAAGAAGAATAATCAAATCAATTTACTTAGGATCGTTTTCACGAGACTTGGTAGCTCACCGCAGGGGAAGTCGTTGCCCAATTTTCCGTAGATAGAGAACCTCTGCTAGAATCAATTGAGTAGTCAACGCTGATAGACGTGTCGACTATTATAGGTTGAATCTGCGCGACATATTCAACTTGGCAGTGGTTTTCATTTGAGAAGGTATGTGATTCTTCCTAAAGCATGATATTTTACAATATATATGTAGTACGCAGACGATACGTGTTAATCGAATAATAACGCAATGTCTTTTGACTTAAGCTCGAATAATACTTCGAATGTCTCGCGACTTAAGCTCAATAATAAGGATCGAAACATTTCAAAAGAATATCAATCATTTTTAAGTAAGAGAACTAATTGGTTTTAAAAGCTTAAGAGTTATACTAGCTTTATGGGAAGTTAGGTATAACCACTTAAGAATGATAAAAGAAACAATTTCATGTGTTTATAATGACTTATATTGAATTGTGAAAGAATAATAAGATGGTTTGATAAGTAGACATGATATGACGCTATGTGTGTTAGCTGTCTTGTAACGCTTGTATAAGAGAGTATTCTTGTTGTGCTTATGTTGTTTAACGATGCCGTTATGTTAGTGTAATATCACTCACCTCTTGACATGTTACGGGGTTGTGCCCGCTTCCACGCGGTAGACTCAAAGCGTTGGGGACCATGATTCGAGAATACCTCATGCGGGTCCAGGGACCCATGCGGAGCTACGGAGTTCCGTGTTAGTATGCGGGTTATACTCACGCGCCTACGCGCCATACTGACCACGAGTCCAGACGATACCGAGGAGTAGCTACCCTCGATGCGGTTATATACCCTACGCGGCCTACGTGAGTGCCCATGCGGACTACGGAGTCCGGATTAGACTCAGGTGATACTACGCAATCGCCCGCCGATCATTCGCAGCCTAGAAAAGACCCTCGCTTTACCTATTGTTGCTTGTTTGTGATGTGGCACTATGTGCGTTTCCTTGGTTGTTTCATACATATTTGTAAACCGGTTTTAAAATGATATGTTTTCATTTAAGTACTTTACAGCTTCACATACTTAGTACTTGTCGACTCTTCTGGGCGTGTCATGCCGCAGTAAGGGCAAGCAGTGCTAGATCCACATCAGGATCTCTTTGCATTGGTGTCGGGAGCTCCATCTTCTCCAGAGGCTCTACTTTTTGGTATGATCTCCTGTATTGTAGATAGTTTGTACATTCAGGTGGCGGGCCCCCCGCCATAGTTGTTTACTTCCAAGTCAGAGTCCTATTGTACTGGGATGTAATCGCAAAACTTGGGTTATATATATGCGAAGGCAAGCTTTTCATCGATAAACTGTCTCATTTTACAATCGTTTCATGTCTTGTTTTATATTTCCGCTGAATTTCTCCGATGTATGATCGCTTGGCTGGTAAGGCACCACCACTGCCGAACGGTCGTGACAAAAGTGGTATCGAGCGCTTAATCCTCGGAAAGTACGCATCAGATCTAGTAGAGTCTTGATTATCGGTGTGTTGTGCACCACACCAATAATCGGAGGCTATAGGATATTTAGATTGGTTTCCATTCTTCTCACTATGAGATCGTGCTTTAGTCGTGGTTAAAGTTGGACCTCTAACGTATTCCTTTTGCAACAAAGCTTATGCCCACGTAAGGCAACCCGGCAATGGCAGCCGAAATGTGGGAGTCGCTAGTGGGACACCTAGAGTCACGAGGGCTCTGCCCGGCCTATACCAGAGACGGCGAGTTCTACGACGCCATGCCCCCCGTGAGGTTTAGGCGCAGCAAATGGGCTGATGAGACCACAGTACCTGCACCTCCAGTCCCACAGCCTGGAGCAGATGAGATGAGTTACAGAGAGATGGCCATCGCCGTGATCGTGGCAGAACATACGAGGACAGCCGATGCGATCAGTTCCAGCCTCCCATTCCACCGTGGTTCACCCGAGGCGAGAGTTTGAGGCTACGAGACTTCCCAGTCAGAAATTTCGCCAGAGTTTTATGTCGAGGCCGAGGATGATCCGCAGAGTTCATCCGCGCTCTGAGGATTTGAGGTGATCGGCGTCGAGACCGAGTCCGTGATCTTTGGTTCACATAGGTCGTGATACCGCATTCCATTGTTTGATTCATGGGAGTTATTGTCACGACCAGCCCGGTTCGGATCGTGCCTTACCCGGCACCCAAGTAGTCATACATCGAGAAAATCAGCGAATATAAAACAAGACATGAAATAATTGTAAATGATACACGCTTCGAGAAAGGGTTGCTTTTCGGCATATATACATAAACCAAGGTTTGCGCTACATCCCAACAACATGACTACGCACCTCAAGGAAACAACTATGGCAGGGCCCCGCCATACTCGATCATAAAACTATCTACAACAGGAGATCATACCTAAGTAGAGCCTCGGAGAAGATGGAGCTCTGACACCAACGCAAGATCCTAAGGATGTGGATCTAGCACTGCCGCTTACCGCGGCATGAACGCAGCTCTCGGGCGAGGTCAAGATAACAGTACTAAGTATATGAAATCAGAAGTACTTAAATGAAAACATATCATTTTAAAATCAGTTTTGCAAGTATGTATGAAACAACGAAGGTAATCGCATAGTGCTACATCATAAACAAGAGCAACAATAGGTAAACTGTAATAGTCTTTTCTAGGCCGCGAATGATCGGCAGGCCAATTGCCGTAGTATCACCATGCAAGCCTAATCCTCGACTCCGTAGTCCGCATAGGCCACTCATAGGCCCGCATAGGTATGTAACCCCGCATCGAGGGTAGCTACTCCGCATCGCCCCGACTCGTAGTCCGCACGGCCACATGTAATCGCATGAGGTATAACCCCGCATCACTAACCTCGAACTCCCGTAGCTCGCATAGGTCCCCGCACCCGCATGAGGTATTCTCGAATCATGGTCCTGCATCACCGAAGTCTACCCCGCACGGAGGGCAACCCCGTAATATGTCAAGAGGTGAGTGATATTATACTAACATAACATTATCGTTAAACAACACAAGCACAACAAGAATACTCTCTTATACAAACGTTACAAGACACTAACACACATAGCATCATATCATGTCTACTTATAAAACCATCTTATTATTCTTTTCACAAATCAATATAAGTCTGTTATAAACACATAGGCAAACTGCTTTTATCATGCTTAAGTGGTTATACCTAACTTCCCATAAAGCTAGTATAACTCTTAAGCTTCGCTTTAAAACCAATTTGTTCTCTCGCTTAAAAATGATTCAAAGGTTCTTTTGAAATGCTTTCGCATCCTTATTATTCAAAGCTTAAGTCGCAAGACATTGCCGTAAGTATTATTCAGCTTAAGTCAAAAGACATTGCCGTAGTTATTATTCAGCTTAACACATGTACGCTCACCGTACTACATATATATATTTTAAAATATCATGCTTTAGGAAGAATCACATACCTTCTGAAAACCTCCCCGCCAAGTCAATATGTCGCGCAGAGAATCAACCTAAAATAGTCAGACATCTATCAAAGTCTAGACTACTGCAAGGTCATTCTAAACAGAGGTTCACAATTCTACGGAAAGTCGGGCAAGACTTCCTACCCATGAGCTATATAAGTCCATCGTGAAAACAAATTCTATATAAGAATAGTTCAATTATTCTTCTTTAAACCCTTCATCGTGATAACAGTTCAATTCTATTCTGTAATATTCTTCTAAGTATTTAATACTTATTCTTATACTTCTACAGTATGCATTATCTAATTATAAAGGAAGGGTAAGATTATTTACCTCTATAAGTCCAAAATTATCCGAGTATAAACGTCGCTCCTGAGCAAGGTTTAGCTACTAATTTGTACGCTCCGATAGCTGCAAGAACCTTTAGAAGTTCTTCACAACTTCTACTAAGTACTAAGGGATTTGGGCTAGGTATTTTGGGCATTATAACAATACTAGAAGGCAACTTTTCTACCAAGGGAGGTAGATTTCGGCTAGGCTAGGGAGGCCTACCAACTTCACTCAAAGCAGGGGAGTATGCTTTGACGAAATGCTCACAAAGGAGAGGGAAGGATTTTTCAAGACTTGGAAGTAATTTGTGGATGAAGAACTCTTCATCTGGGGTATTTATAGGTCAAGCCATGGCCAACCAAGGGCCAAGATGATGCCAAGTGCAAGGCAAGTGTAAAGTGAGGATTTAGGCAAGTGTCCATTCTATCTACTACACACAAATATCCTACTCAACTCTTGACTTGTGCAAAGGCACAAAAACGTGCCATTCCAAGTCCAATTCGTCCCAACGGATGATTTCAAGTCCATCAATCGAGGTGCCATGTCGCTCTCCCGTTGGTCCAAAATGTTTCGCCTCTAAAAATCCGCAAAATTAGAAATGGCATAGCGGAATTTTCCTACGGAGTGGAAACGCGTTTCGCCGAAAACGATTCTTTAGCGAGTTGGCACAATTTTCGAACTTGGCCTAACTTTAAGGCTAAACTTCAGACGCACGCCTCACGCATACTCCGAAATACGGTATAACATTCTCCTCCTTAGAAACATTCGTCTCCGAATGTTCTTCCCAAGACAGCTTATCGATAAAGCTCAAATGGCTTGCAAGTGCCACATGGCCACAATATAACACTTAACAATTTACGTAAAATTAAACCAAGAAATAGGAAAGTATGTTACACGAGGTGTGGGAATAAGTGAGGATACCTCCGCCTCATGTCCTCCTCAGCTTCCCACGTCATCTCCTCCCTAAGCTCGTTCTGCCACAAGACTTTGACGGAAGCCACATCCTTGGTCCGCAGACACCTAACCTGACGATCGACTATCGCTATGGGAATCTCCTCATACGATAACCCCTGGCCACCGGACATCGCCAATCGGGTGTACCTAGATGGATCCCGATACATCTCTCAAAGATAGATACGTGAAAACCGATGCATCGCTTCCAGATCGGACGCAGATCCAACTCATAGGAAACCTTGCCTACCTGCGACAATCAAACGACCCAATGTACTGGGCCGAAGTTTCCTTCTTCCGGTCTCATCACACCTTCCGTGACACCTTCAGAAAACCCAATCATCAATCGCGAACTCGGATGCGACGACGATGATCTCGTATACGACTTCGGCGACTGAGCCGCAATAGCCGCTCTCGGATAAGCTTCACCTTATCCATCGTCACGACCAAATGTCGCACTAGCCGCACTCGCCCACATCGAACCAACCTATAGGCGACCGCACTTCCTCCCATACAAGGCCTCATAAGGCGCCATCCGACACCGGAGTGGTAGCTATTATTGTACGCGAACTCAACTAGAGGCAAATGATCCTCCTGGGCTACCCTCGAAGTCGACAAACACAAAGCTCGCAGATATCTCAAGAGTTCGATAGTAAGGCGCTACCGTCTGCTCGCTCGTGACGGGATGGAATGCAGATTAAAGTGCTCACTCGCCCCTAAACTTCTCTCGAAAGACCTCTGCAGTTAGCCGAACCGCCTTCATCGATATGATCGGAATAGGACTCATGGCCTCGACGATCTCTGATGTAAAGTTCGCATAATCTCACTAAAAAGTCGCCCCGACGGAAGAAAGTGGGCTGATTTCGCCACTGCCGATGATAACCCATATAGAATCATGTCTCCTCCGAGTGCGAGGTAATCTCGCGTGATGAAGTCCATGTTGATTACCTCCTACTTCGTGCTCGATCTCTATCGTCGAACAAACCACCGTGCCTCTCGTGCTCTACCTTCACCACCGACAAATACGGGCACCGAGCTACTTAACTCGCAACGCCCTCTTCAAGCCATCCCACCAATACACGATCTAAGGTCGTGGTACATTTTGGTTGACCTCGACGGATAGAGTAACGCTACCAGGTGCTTCCCTCAAGAACTCCAGAAGTCCCAAACATCCGAACACACAACTCGCCAAACCTTAGCACCCCATTAGGTGCTACCAAAAGGACCTCTTGCCTCACGAAGAGTCAGATCACGATAACGCGTCGTAATCGATCTCAAACTGCCTCTTCACCTCTCGATGGAAGACTCGCAACCTCACCTAACTCTAACCCCATCGCTATCGTAATCAATCAAATCGGACACCAAGGCTCGCTTAATCGATGCAAATCACGAACCATGCCTCCTCTCTAGCCGCACATCCGATAGGCTCCCATCGACTCACGACTAAGAGCATCCGCCACAACATTGGCCTTCCCGTGGTACAGATATCAACATCGTAATCCTTAAGCAACTCTAACCACCGTCTCGCCGTATGTTCACTCCCTCCGCCGAAGATATACCGGAGGCTCTTGTGGTCAGATAAATATCCACGCGAACCCCATACAAATAGGCCTCCGCATCTTCAAAGCGTGAATCACTACCGCTAACTCCAAATCATGCGGGGTAGTTCCTCGTGCGGTTTCTTGCCGCTTCGATGCGACGCTTATAACTCTACCCCACCGATCAACACACATACCAGCCCGATGCCCGACGCATCACAAGACACGCATAACCATCTCGACCTCCGGAAGAGTAAGAACGGCGGCCGGCCTCTTTTCAAAGAATCGAAACCCCGCCACAAGCATCACCACTTAAACTTAGCCGCCTCGAGTCACCTAGTCAATGGTGCAGAGATAAGCAAACTTCCACGAACCGAGCAATATCCTCGCAAGGCCCGTAAAATCAGAACCTCTCACGAGTAGTAGGTCTAGCCAAGTCCTCGATCGCCGATCTTCGCCGTGATCCACTCAAATGCCATCAACCCCGACAATATGCCCAAGAAAAGCCACCAAGTCAACCAAAACTCACATTTGGAAAACTTTGCGCATAATCGCTGTCCCGAGAATCACAAGACAACTCAAATGCCCGTGACGCCCCGCTTCGAAAGCGAGAATAAACCAAGATATCATCAATGAACATTATCACAAACGTGTCAAAAATGGCTTGAACACTCGGTTCATCAAATCCATGAATACCACCGAGCATCGTCACCAAAAGACATGATCAACTCATAATGCCTGCACGGGTCCGTACGCAGTTCTGGGTGGACATCCACCTCTTCGACTCAGACTGATGATAGCCCGACCGTGAGATCAATCTTGAGAAACATCTCGCACTCGCAACCGTCGAACAAATCATCAATCCCGCGGGGTATCTGTTTCTAATGGTCACCTTGTTCACCGCATGTAATCAACACACATGCGCAGCTCGCCCCGCCCTTCTTCTTCACGAACAATACCGCGCCCCAGCGGAGAAACACTACGCACACGGCTCCTTTCTCCAGAAATCCCTGTTGATCCTTCAACTCTCTCACTCTCGCAGTGCCATTCTCAGATGGCGAATGGAAATAGGCCGAAAGTGTCCGCAATATGTCTATACAAAACTCAATCTCCTCTCGAGGATACCCGGAGGTCGTCTGAAACACGTCTGGAACTTCGACCACTCGAATCGACGGAAAATCTGTACCGCAGCCTTCAGATCAAACACCGAACAAGATGGTAGATATACCCCTTCTCGCACTATCTTCCTAGCTCGAGGTAGGAAATAAACCTACCCTACGATACTGCGTTCTCCCACTCCACAACCGCTCAGAACCGAACCGATTACTCTCTCTCGCAGCTTCATCGGGCGTAGCAAGCTAGCCAATCCATCCCTATGATCACGCCGGTCAATCATCTCCAACTCTATCAAGTCGCTGGTCCGACGATCAGAATGGTCACAGACAAGCTCTACGCCTCGCATCCAAGAGCACGAGCTCGCACGCGTAATGTCCATACCTACTGAAGAGAAACACTCCGCACATGACTCTACCATATAATCATCTAGCCCGTGGACATACCGCACCCTATCCTCCATATCTCGCTACCAACGCCGGGACATATCGAGCCAATGAATCAAACTCGACATTGTAATCCTCGACAAGGCCCTCTCTCGCCTCAAGAAGAAAAATCTATCACCGCGCCTCCTCATCCGGGAGGCAAGAAGTGAGTGAGAAAGCCTCGAGAACTCATCCTAAGTAGCCGGGACGCGGCTCTCCCGGATAACTCCCACGAATCAAACCAATCGATCGGGCGTATCACGCACTTATGGAACCAAAGATCACGAACTCGGTCTCCGACGCTCGATCACTCTCAAAATCCTCTCAGAGCCGGATGAACTCCTCGCGATCATCCTCCGCCTCGACCAGAAAACTCGCGGGCTACAACTCAAGAAGTCTCTAGCCTCAAACTTCTCGCCCTCGGTGAATCCATACGTACGACCGGGCCGACTGAATCGCCAGATTCACTGCCTCACGTTCGCCATGATCTCCGCAAGAATCGCCATCTCTCAGAACCTATCTCATCTCGCTTCCAGCCGTGGACCGAGGTGTAGGTACCGTAGTCTCGGCTGGCGGCGCCGTGAGAACTCGCGCCTCGTATAGATCGGGCCCGGTGCCTCGTGACTTGCGTGTCCCACTAGCAGCCTCTACGCTTGCCTTCCGGGTCTTGCTACGCGAGGCATAATCATATAGAAAAAGGAATACGTTAGAGGGTCCAACTTAACACACTTTCTAAAGCACGATCTCAGTGAGAAGAATGGAAACCAATCCTAAATATCCTATAGCCTCGATATCGTGGTACACAACACACCGATAATCAAGACTCTACTAGATACGGGTCTGCTAGACACTTTCCGAGGATTAATCGCTTCGATACCACTTTTGTCACGACTGCCCGGGGTTCGTGGATCGTGCCTACCCGCACCCAAGTAGTCATACATCGAGAAAATCACTAATATAAAACAAGACATGAAATAATTGTAAATGATACGCTTTCGAGAAAAGGTTGCCTTTCAGATATATACATAAACCAAGGTTTGCGCTACATCTCAACTGCATAACATGACTATGCACTTAAGGAAATAAACAACTATGGCGACAGGCCCCGCCATACCGATCAGATAAAACTATCTACAACAGAGATCATACCCAAAGCAGAGCCTCCGTAGAAGATGGAGCTCCCGACACCAACGCAAAGAGATCCTAAGACGTGGATCTAGCACCGCTGCCTTACCGCTGCATGAACGCAGCCCCCGAAGGAGGTCGCGACAATGTGTACTAAGTATATGAAATCAGAAAGTACTTAAATGAAAACATATCATTTTAGAATCGCTTTTGTAAGTATGTATGAAACAACCAAGGTAATCGCACATAAGTACATCATAAACAAGAGCAACAATAGGTAAATCAGAACATGTCTTTTCTAGGTCGCGAATGATCGGGCAGGCCACTGCCCGTAGTATCACCATGCAAGCCTAATCTCGACTCCGTAGTCCGCATAGGCTACTTCATATGGCCCGCATAGGTATGTAACCTCGCATCGAGGGTAGCTACTCTCGCATCGCCCCGACTCGTAGTCCGCATGGCCACATAGACCGCATGAGGTATAACCCCGCATCACTAACTCGAACTCCCGAGCTCCGCATAGGTCCCCGACTCCGCATGCAGGTATTCTCAATCACGGTCCTGCATCACCGATTCTACCCCGCATCGAGGGCGCTTAACCCCTGTAATATGTCACATGAGTGATATTATACTAATATAACACTTAATCGTTAAACAACATAAGCACAACAAGAATACTTCTTATACAAACGTTATAAAGACACTAACACACATAGCATCATATCATGTCTACTTATCAAACCATCTTATTATTCTTTTCACAAATCAATATAAGTCTTATAAACACATAGGCAAACGCTTTTTTTATCACGCTTAAGTAGTTATACCTAACTTCCCATAAAGCTAGTATAACTCTTAAGCTTCGCTTTAAAACCAATTTGTTCTCTCTCATTTAAAAATGATTCATTATTCTTTGAAATGCTTTCGATCCTTATTATTCAGCTTAAGTCGCAAGACATTGCCGTAAGTATTATTCGTGCTTAAGTCAAAAGACATTGCCGTAGTTATTATTCGCTTAACACATGTACGCCACTTACTACATATATATTTTAAAATATCATGCTTTAGGAAGAATCACATACCTTCGCGAAAAACCTCCCGCAAGTCAATATGTCGTGGCGCAGAGAATCACCTAAAATAGTCACGCACATCTATCAAAGTCTAGACACTCAAGGTCATCCTAAACAAGAGGGTTCACAATTTACGGAAAGTCGGCAAAGACTTCCCTACCCATGAGCTATATAAGTTCATGTGAAAACAAATTCATATAAGAATAGTTCAATTATTCTTCTTTAAACCCTTCTAAATGATAACAAATTTATTCTCAGAATATTCTTCTAAGTATTTAATACTTATTCTTATACTTCTACAAGATGCATTATCTAATTATAAAGGAAGGGTAAGATTATTTATTCTATAAGCCCAAAATTATCCGAGTATAAACGCGGCTCTAGCAAGGTTTAGCTCCTAATTTGTACGCCCGATAGCTCCAAGAACCTTTAAAGTTCTTCACAACTTCTACTAAGTACTAAGGGATTTGGGCTAGGTATTTGGGCATTATAACAATACTAAGGCAACTTTTCTACCAAGGATGGGGTAGATTTTGGCTAGGCTGTGGAGGCCTCGCCAACTTCACTCAAAGGGGAGTATTCTTTGGACGAAATGCTCACAAAGGGAGAGGAAGGATTTTTCAAGACTTGGATGTAATTTTGATGAAGAACTCTTCATCTAAGGGGGTATTTATAGGTCAAGCCATGGCAACCAAGGCCAAGATGATGCCAAGTGCAAGGCAAGTGTAGGGTGAGGATTTAGGCAAGTGTCCATTCTATCTACTACACACAAATATCCTACCAACTCCTTGATTTGTGCAAAGGCACAAAAATGTGCCATTCCAAGTCCAATTGGCCCAATGGACGATTTCAAGTCCATCAATCGAGGGTGCCAAGTGTCTCCTCCCGCTGGTCCAAAATGTTTCGCCTCTAAAAATCCGCAAAATTAGAAATGGCATAGCCGAATTTTCCCTGGAAGCGTGGAAACGCTTCGCTGAAACGATTCTTTTAGCGAAGCCAGTGCACAATTTTCGAACTGGCCTAACTTGTTGGCTAAACTGCGACGTGACGCCTCACGCATACTCCGGAATACGGTATACCAGTTATCCCTGGAGAGCACGCGTCCCCGCCTACTGGGATGAGTTCTCGAGGCTTTCCTCACTCACTTCGCCTCCACACGGCGAGGGCGGCCGATAGATTTTTACCGCTGAGGCAGATGACGACCGCTGGGGAGTACAATGTCGAAGTTTGATTCATTGGCTCGATATGTCCCAGCAGTGTAGCATGAGGATAGGTGCACCGCACGCCACCGGCTAGATGATTATTTGGCCGAGTCATGCGGTGTTTTTCACCGTATGGACATTACCCGCATGCGTGCTCATGCTCTTGGATGTGAGAGCGTAGAGACCGACGTGGTTGACAAAGTGCAGCAGGCACCAGACGGTCTTTTGGTTGGCTATCGTGGGCGCGGCCTCGGCAGCTAGCCTAGATTTGCACCACGCCATTCGAGCACTCGCACCGCCCTCAAGACACCAGATATTCGAGGCGTACTGGCCCCGTGACTTGACGCCCAGAGCAGAGAGGTATCGACCGACGGACCATTTCCTCTCGTGGCCGAGGTAGATCCCACTTCGAGTTGTGGTGCCGCACGGAGCTTGTTTCGCCGGCCAAGCAGAGGTCACTATGCGAGGAACTGTCTCGACCGGGCGGCAGCGATGGTGGGTCACCATAGTTCTTCTCGCGGTCTTCTTCATCCCCGACACCTACCGCCGAGGCAAGGTACTCATGGACTCAAGAGTCGCGACAGGTCGTGGCACTGTCCTAGCTTCTAGCGGTCCTGAACCGCATTTATGCTTTGTCCACCGACAGATCGTGAGGCCTCACCGATGTCGCCACAGTACCTTATCGCTCGGGTTTGATGTAAGTTTTGATAGATCCGGTTCTACTGCCCCATATATCTCCCTTGTTGCTAGTAGGATAGGATGGAGCTCGAGTCCATAGACCCTTTCGAGGTAGCTACGCTGGGTGATTCGTGGTAGCTCGGCGGTATATAGAGCTTGTCCTGCGACTATTTACAATCGTCAACCTAGCCGATTTGATAGAGTCGAGATGATTGACTTCGACGTGATCATGGGACGGTTTGGCTAGCTTGCCACGCCAATGTAGACCGAGAGAGAGTAGTACGTTCCGCTTCCGAGGAGCGGTTGTTGAGCGGAGGAGCACTCAGACGCTGGCGTAGGTTTATTTCCCACCGGCAGAAGACGGTGGAGAAGGGTATATCTACCATCTCGTCGTGTTTGATATCGAGGCTACAGTGCAGATTTTCACTGGCCCAGAGTCGAGAGTTCTGACGTGTTTCAGGGAAGACCCTGCATCCTCCCAAGAGGAGATTGAAGTTTTATAGACATATTGCCGTGACACTCGCCTATTTCCATTCCACCATACAACGGCACCGCCGAGTTGAGAGAGTCAAGGATCACTTAGGATTTGCAGAGAAGCGGCTTCATCAGCCTAGTGTTTCTCCCCTGGGAGCGCCGTATTGTTCGCAAGAATCTGACGACGCATACGCGGTGTTGATTACGCATACCAACAAGTGACCATTAAGAACAGATACCCCTTCCTGGATTGATGATTTGTTCGACCACCGCAGTGCGTAGATGTTTCTCCAAAATTGATCTACTCGTGACGCCTATCATCAAAGTAGTCGAGAGGCTGGATGTCCTAGATCGCATTCTTAACGTGACGCATTATGAGTTCGTGGTCATGTCTTTTGGGTTGACCAATGCTCGCAAGATTCATGGATTTGATGAACCGGTGTTCAAACCATTTTGGACACGCTTGTGATAGTGTTCATCGATGATATCTTCGTTTATTCTCGCCAGAGCGCGAGCATGCAGAGCATTGGCGATCGCGGCGATACTTCTCCAGACCAGCCATTACGCCAAGTTTTCCAAACGTGAGTTTTGCTGACTTGGCTTTTCTTAGGCATATTGTCGGGTTGATGGTATTCGAGTGATACGCCAAGATCGAGGCAAGATTTGGCCTAGACCTACTACTCCGACAGAGAAAGTTCGCAGCTCCGGGCCTTGCAGATATTATCGGCGTTCGTGAGAAGTTTGCTTTATCTTC
Organism: Przewalskia tangutica; assembly: GCA_029844215.1. NCBI lineage: Eukaryota > Viridiplantae > Streptophyta > Magnoliopsida > Solanales > Solanaceae > Przewalskia > Przewalskia tangutica. The sequence goes on along the minus strand of JAQGDG010000501.1, from coordinate 1,360 downwards.
GCATTCATTGACTAGGCCGACTCGAGGCAACAAGTTTCAGCCGACCGATGTCTTGGAGCGTGGTTTCCAGCTGTCGAAAGAGAGATCGACGATCGCCCGCTTCTTACTCTTCCGCAGGTCTGCATTTGCTTATGTTGGTATTGGCGCCGTGCATCGGTTGGGATGTGTTGATGCAGCATGGCAAGGTTATAGCGCATGCATCCCGACAAAACCAAGAAACACGAGGAACTACCCCACCACGATTCGAGTCGCGCGTGATTCACGCCAAGATCTCGGAGGCATTACTTGTATGGGTTCATGTGGATATTTATACGCACTACAAGAGCCTCGATATCTTGACCTGCAGGAGCCGAACTTACGTGAGACGGTGGTTAGAGTTGCTTAAGGATTACGACTGCCGATATCCCGTATCACCCAAGGCCAACGCCAGGCAGATGCCTAGTCGTAGGTCGGCCGGGAGCCCATCAGACGCAACAGCAGAGGAGGGACATGTTTCGTGATTTGCATCGCCAGCGAGCCTTGGTGTCCGCTTGATTGATTCTCGATAGCAAAGTGGGGTTCGAGTTCGTGAGGTTGTCGAAGTCTTCCATCATCGGCGAGCGAAGAGGCAACAGCCGAGGATCCGCTTTGACACGTTATCGTGATACGGCTCTTCGCGGGGAAGCGGTCCTGAGGTAGCACCACGGGTGCTAAGGTTTGAGGGCAAGCAGGTGTTCCGCATGTTTCAGACTTCAAAGAAGAGGTTCTCGGGAAGCACACAAACACAAGCATTTCATCCATCCGTCGAGGGGTCGACCAAGATGTACCACGACCTTAGATCCGTATCGTGGGATAGCTTGAAGAGGACGCTGCGCAGTTCGTAGCTCAAAGGCCCGTGTTGTCGCCAGTGAAGGCAGAGCACCGCAGGCCCGTGGTTTGTTACGCATTTATGAGATCCCGACCGGAAGTGGGAGGTGATCACGGACTTCATCACAGATTACCTCGCACTCGGAGGAGACATGATTCTATATGGGTTATCATCGACAAATGACGAAATCAGCCCACTTTCTTCCCGTCAGACGACTTTTCTACCGAGGATTATGCCAGACTTTTACATCCGAGAGATCGCCGATCGCACGAGTCCCTATTTCGATCATATCGCATGCAGGAGCCCAAGCCACTACGCTAACTTCCGAGGTCTTTCCAGAGAGGTTTAGGACGCAGGCGAGCCTAGTACCGCGATTCCATCCACAGATTGACGGATCTGACGACGTGCAGAGCCGCATCATCCGTACTCTCGAGGATATGGTCGCGAAATGAGCTCCTGTTATCGACTTCAGTGGGTAAATTTCGGAGGATCATTTGCCTCTAGTTGAGTTTA
>JAQGDG010000500.1:0-128447 GCA_029844215.1 Przewalskia tangutica | reverse complement strand
ATACTTCAACCTACTATGAAGATTTCCTGTGGTTTCAGTTTGAGACTAAAAGGACAAAAGGTAGTATTTCCGGCTCTACGATAGAGGTAACTTTTGAATACTACAAGGTAGCACTAAGGTATTTTGGGCATTATAACAATACTTGAGAGTATTTCAATACCACGCAGAGGGTATATTTCAAACAACTAGGCAGTGGGTACCTCGGCCAGAGCACTACCAAGTGGGAGGTACTCTCTCGCCACAAGTGCCACTCAAAGGGAAGGGGGAGAGGCTGGGACGAGAGCAACAAGAGGAGAGGGAAGGATTGCAAGACTTAGAACACATTTAGGATGATGAAGTCTTCAACAAAGGGAGAGGTATTTATAGGGAAGCCGGGCCAACCAACGGACAAGATCAAGCCATGCGCAAGGCAAGTGTAAGGCCGAGATCAAGCCAAGTGCACCCTAACCCCTACTCCACAAAACATGGCACAAAAACAAGGCACAAACAAGGCCAAAATAAGGCACAAAACAAGGAGACGCACTCTTTGCCTACACAAATCGCCACTGAGGGTGACAAGTGTCACCTCTCGTTGGCCCAAAATGTTCCATCGCTCGAAAAATCCGCAAAAATACAAAACGACATAGCCGGAATTTTCCTTCGCAGTTCTCAGAAAACGCTTCTGCGAAAAACGAGTCTATACGGGGGTTGTGCACAAAAATTCGATCCAATGCCTAACTTAAGGCTCAAAATTTCGTACGTACGTCTCCACGTACATACTCAGGAAATACGGGGTATAACAATCATCTCCCACTTCAGTCGGGATCTCTATCGTCAGAATAAACCACCGTGCCTCCGTGCTCTACCTTCACCGCGACAACACGCAATCGAGCTACGAACTCGCAACGCCCTTCTTCAAGACATCCCACCAATACACGATCTGGGCGTCGGGTACATCTTGGTCGACCGACGGATAGAGTAACGCTACCGCGGTGCTTCCTCAAGAACCTTGTTATACCTCGTATTTCCGTAGTATGTACGAAGACGCATTTAGAAAATTTGAACTTGAGAATTAGGCTTGGCCGAATTAATTTTGTCACAACACCTTGCTAGAGTCGTTCGACTAAACGCTTTCACAAATGTAGGGAATTTCCGCCATGTCATTTTTAATTTTGCGGATTTTTCCGAGAGACGAACATTTTGGACCAACAAGAGGGCAACACTTGTCACCCTCTCATTGGAACACCTTGGGCGGTAAAGGAGGTCAGTCAATGGCCATTGTTCGTCGGCGGGTTGGTAGGATATTTTGGCGGTAGATGGATAAGGTGCACTTGGCAAGATCTTGGCCCTACACTTGCCTTGCACTTGGCAAGATCTTGGCCATTGGTTGGCCTTCACTTGACCTATAAATACCCACCCCTATGAAGACTAATTCATCCACAAAATTGCCTAATTCTTGAAAGCTCTCCTTCTCCCTTCAGGTTGAGTTCGGCCGAGAGCCCCTCTCCCCTTGGCCGAGAGTCCCCAGTGCGGGTAGGTCGAGTGGGTAGACACCCCTCTCGGTGCTAGCTGGGCACCCCCAGCCTAGTTGTCTTCGATAATACCCCTCTCGATAGAAATACTCTCAAAAGTATTGTTATAATGCCCAAATTACCTTAGCCGTATACCTTGTAGTATTCTAAGGTTATACTTATACGAAAGCCCGTAAATACTATCATACTTCCTTCCGTACAAAACCGAACCCTAAGTAAAATCTCTATGGTTAGTCGAGTAATAAGTAGGTTGGTTAGAACTTCTGGGCGGTTGTTTGGAGCCGGCCTGAGCGCATCGAGTAGGAGCTAAACCTGCTCAGATCGACATTTAAACTCGGATAATTATGGGCTTATCGAGGTAAATATCTTGTCCTCTATTGTAATTGAAATTACACGTTGTTAGACTATATAGTCAAGCATACTATATATGTAATCGAACGCCATATCGGCAATGTCTTTTGACTTAAGCCCAATAATAAGAAACCTTTTCAAAGAAGAGTGCAACCGTATTTACATGGGAATGTATTACGCAGAGACTTGTGTAGCTTTTCCGCGAGGTAGAATTGTGCACGTCCGGTTAGATGTATGAACCCCCGTCCGCTTGATAGCCTACCCGATAGAGAGGAGATTTACGCCGCCATGGGGGGAGAGGTACCGAATTTTCTCGTAGAACGTTCTACGGCGGATCTAAATGTTAATGTCACTTGTGGCCTTATAGGTTGAAGATTACGTGTGGCGATCTACTGGCTAGGAGTAGCCGACATTATTGGGAAGTACTGAGCGCTTTGCTATTAGTCGATACTCGTGCAGGTATGCGAACCTCTTCCTATCTCTTCTAGCATGATATGTGGAACTATGCAGTACTGCAGACGCATACGTGCTAAATGTATTTGATTGTTTAAAACATAAAGTGTTATAACGCTTTATGGGAAGTCGGTTATAACATTTTACGTTGGTAAGAAAATACTTGTGGTTTTTAAAAGGTAAGCGATCCAACTATAACGCTTGTTATGTGTTAATAAAGAACTTGAAGTATTTCAAAAGATTTTTGAATCATTTTGAAAGAAGAAGTAATACTTGGTTTTTGAAAACTTAAGAGTTATACTAGCTTTTATGGGAAGTTAGGTAATAACGCTTAAGAATGTTTTATCGATTTCGAAATCGAATGTGTATCGACAAACCATCGCAAGTTAATAAAAGGAAATGTTTGATTGATTTAGTATTATTAAAATCAAGAGAAACTTCCATCCGCATGTAAGCTAAGATGAGACAAAATGATGTTTCCTAAATCATGGTCATTAATAAGATTGCTATAAACAAGAATATCCTACTCACATATAAGACTTATGTTTCTCGATTGTTTAAAAGAGAATTATATTCTTAAATGAATAAGACTATGAATCATTTAAACCTTTCTAAAATAAGAAACGTGAACATTTGAAATTAGGCAAACTCGGACGCTTGGAAAATAATGTTGTTACTTGATTTTACAAAGGTAAGTATTTTGGTTTACTTAAAAAGATAGTCACTTCTATTTTTTATGTACTACTGTATTGTGTGACTTTTTGACGACCTTTTAAAAGAGTTATTGTATAAAGTACTTTGGGGATTAATTCTAACTTGTTAACTTAAAGTAAAGTACCTTGTGTGAATAACTTGATTGTATTGAATCGTGATACCGCAATACTTTCTCGCTGCTTTGATAAGTAATCGCGTTAGGATGCTACGTGTGATAATATTCGTGATGTTTGTGTAAAGCGGGTTTTCCTTGATTGTGCTTCTTAACTATCGGGCCGTTATGATAGTATCGTGCCACTCATCGTGACATATTCCGAGGTTAAGCCTCCACGCGGGTAGACTCAGCGTGTCATGGACCTATGATTCGAGAATACCTTATGCTGGTCCGTAGGGCTGCGGAATCGCGGAGTTCCAGTTAGTACGCGACTTGTGGTCACGCGGTCTCGCGCTATGCGACGGCGAGTCCGTGACGCCGCCGGAGTAGCTACCCTCGATGCGGGTTATACCTCGCGCGGCCTATGAGTTTGGCCTATGTGAGTCAGCGGAGTTCCGTGGTTAGACGCGCATCGATATCCGCGCAAGTGGCCGCCTTTGATCACGTGACGGCCTAGACAGATCTTATGATACAGCTCATGACCTTGTTGGTACTGTGGGTTTTTAGTAGTTGGCTATGCCTTCAGATTTACCCCAGACAGTTTTATTATGACACGTGGGACTCGTGTTCATGTGTTCTCGTGCTTTTATATCATAGATCGGCAGCGATAAGGTATTCCACCGCATGATTGATGTTGGCCCGAGACCCATTGTTATACTTCGAGTGATGACTGAGGGCGTGAGTCCCCGACTTGACATGACCGCTTTGTTGTAAATCGTAGTTTGCTATCATACTTGTTCCCGCTTTATATGACTGCTATGATTTCATTTACGATTTATTTTCGATTTCACATACTCACTGTTGATCGACTTCGGGGCCGCGTTCATGCCGCAGTAAAGGTACACCGCCGTTGATCCTCGCCTGTGGTCAGCTCGCTTGAAGCTCCGCTCCGAGGCTTATTCGCATAGTCCTCGTTGTTGTAGGTGCATTCGTGAGGGTATGCGGGCCCCCGCCCCGTCGCTGTTGTCATATCATTCGTAGAGGACCAGAGTAATCTTGTGTGGTTTGTAAAAAGGATTAAACTGCTCAGTTGAAAGAGTTGTTGTTTCTATATATACCGGGTAAACTGTTTTAGCTTTGTCTTAATTTCATCGTCTTATTACATCGTTTCATGTATTGTCTTTATGTTCACTGACACTGATGTATGTCTACTTGGGTGCCCGGTAAGGCACTACCACGCCCGGTTCGGTCGTGACAAAAGTGGTATCGTGAGCAGCTTAATCCTCGGAAAGTGTCTACGCATCGTATCGAGAGTCTTGATTATCGGTGTGTCGCACCACACCAATAACCGCGAGGCTATAGGATATTTAGGATTGGTTTCTATTTCTTCTCACCGAGATCGTGCCTCAGAGTGGTTGTAAGTTGAACCTCTAACGTATTTCTTTCCCTTACCGCTATGCCTGCGCAGGCAACCCGCCAGTGAGGCAAGGCACCCAGGAGTCGCGAGTAGAGAGTACGAGGGTTACGTGGGCACAGCCCAATTATCACCTTGGGTGGTGCTTCATTCGGGAGTTCTGCGACGCCACTAGCCCCGCAGAGTTTAGCACGGCGGCAAAGAGCTCCATCGCGCCACGATGTTTGGACCTTCGCCCACAACCTAAACAGAGAATATAGATGCGAAAAAGACAACCTCATTACTAGCTATGGATTTGGCTACCGAGAGTGTACCGACGTATCGCAGTCTTGATGAATATCAACGAAGGTTGTGCAAGAGTAAGTTCTTGATTAGGCTTGAGCATGGCACGTATGCGCTTATGCACGGCAGTCGAGAAACATAGAGATCGACGGGTTAACAAAGGCGACAGGTAAGAGGCCGAGTAAAGGTCCTTTAGTAACTTTCGAGTCAAGTCACCTCACCAAAGATTAGATTATGCACATCCACCAATGCGTAAAGGTCCTCCACGGTGGTTCGGACGCTCGAGGTATCGCAGGAGTCGGGTCGAGCTCCGCAGCTTCCGCTCACAAATACACGGAGTTCCAAATATCCGATTCAGTTTTTCTCGGTGTTCACAGCGCGCGCCATCTCAGTGGAATGTCGCTTTAGTTGGTACTTGTTATACCTATGACCGCCAGGGTCTGATGTCGAAAGAGTGTCCTTGCGGGAGGACTTAGCCTTCAGGATCGGTGGGTAGTTTGTCATCTTCCTTAGCTGCGCGCCTACGGGCGTGTTTGATTAGAACGACTAAGGAGTGAAGAAAGAGATATAGATATATCCTTAACCCTCTGTAGACCAGTATGTGTTAAGGTGAGTATATCTTAAGTACTATGTTCTGATAGCAGTGTGTTAGTTGTGATTAGAAATCATGGTGGGTTAACCGAGTAAGATTTTGGGGGATAGAGAAGGTGTGAGCCTTAGAGTTTTTTTTTTACGTAGAGACCTTAGAGGTAAGGCCATCTCGAGTAAAAGATGTATTGTTTATGTTTGACCCTTATAGGAGTGCATAGTGCACGTGAGTTATGTTTGTGGGATTAGTCCCTGAGTAGTGTGGAATGAAAGAGGGTAGTTGAGCTAAGAAGACCGCTAGGTTTTCGTAACGTGATTAGTGAGAGTTTTCCTTCGTGAGCTAGCGTTTCGCGTTGCCGAAGTCGGGTTGAGGCTACGCCATGGGTCAACCCGCGGCATGTTTGGTGGTGGGGTCAGTTTGTGGTGGTCCCGCCTCGTGGTAGGGTCACGAGGGTGTTAGGCCCGAGTTTAGCTAACCAACGTACGATTTCATGAATACATTCGACCAGTAGTTGGGCCGAGGAGGTCAGCCGTGTTGTCTTCTAGCAAAGACCGTTTACTCGGCAGAGGGTTATGCGAGATGATATATCAGAAAAGTTGTAAGGCTGCACGAGGTGCCTACCTTCACCTTATGTCGATAAATGGAGCCCGTGTCATACCGCTTTTTTCTCGAGGTTTTACCGTGCAAGGTTAGGAACTCGAGTAAGTCTCGATCCCATTCGCGCCGTTGTTCGATTTCGGATAGTTGCGAGAATTGTTGTCTCTGTTGAAGGAGTGTTTAAGCTACCATTTCGTTGTTCTGATGTCGCCTATGAAGCCTTGCAGGGCGGATGCGTGAGTCACGGCCGATTGGTTCGATGTTGGCAGGATTCAGATAGTTGGTTCAGCTTGTTCAACAGACCGTGGATAGAGTAAAGCTTGTCTAGAAGAGGTTCGCACTGCAGAAATCGTGCGGATAATCGGCGACGACGCCAGAGTTCGTGTTGACGGCCGGTCTTGAAAGTACCACCGGAGTGGTGTGACGAGTTTTGGAATACAGAGGAACTTAGCCCGAGTTACTTTGGGCCTTGAGTCCATGTGAAAAATAGGCCAGGTTGCCTATACGTTAGCTTTTGCCGTCCGACTTGGGAGGCGTGATGTCCCATCTTTCATATTGTTATGATCGGAAAGTATCGGAGATCCATCCAGTGTTCCCGCTAATGATGACCACGTTAGAGATAGTAACCCGAAGTTCGAACCGGGCAGATTTAAATGTGGTAAGAGTTCGAGTGTACGACACCTCGTGGATCGCACGTAGTCGGTACCATTTGTTGGGTCACGAGTGACACTAGAACCTCGCGCAAAGTGACAAAAGTGGTATCGGAAGAAGCGAGCATGTATGGCGAGCATTGATGTGACCATTTCTTTTGTTTGGAAAAAGTGTGGAAGAAGTATATTTTAGACCGAGAGAGGTGTTTGTGGTAATGTTAGAGGTGTTTCCTCGTGAACTTGGATGTAAGTATTTTTGCGCAGTTGTTTCTGTGGCCATTGTGGCAGGATTGTTTCGTAGGTATGGTAGTGAAGACTATCTTGACGACGCTTGTTTTGAGACTTAGAAGGAACATTCGGTACGAATGTTTCTATGGAGGGGAGAATGTTATACCCCGTATTTACAGAGTATGTACGTAAGGACGTACGTAGAAAATTTGAACTTGAGAATTAGGCTTGGCCGAATTAATTTTGTTCACAACACCTTGCTAGAGTCATTTTTCGACTAAACGCTTTCACACCTTTCGTAGGGAATTTCCGCTATGTCATTTTTAATTTTTGCGGATTTTTCCGAGAGACGAAACATTTTGGACCAACAAGAGGCGACACTTGTCACCCTCTCATTGGAACACCTCGGGCGTAAGGGAGGTCAGCCGAATGCCATTGTTTCGTCAAGGGTTGGTAGGATATTTTGGTGGTAGATGGATAAGGTGCACTTGGCAAGATCTTGGCCCTACACTTGCCTTGCACTTGGCAAGATCTTGGCCATTGGTTGGCCTTCACTTGACCTATAAATACCCACCCTCAAGACTAATTCATCCACAAAATTGCCTAAGTCTTGAAAGCTCTCCTTCTCCCTCCCACTTGTGTTGAGTTCGGCCGAGAGCCCTCTCCCCGTCGAGAGTCCCCCAGTGGGTAGGCCGAGGGTAGACACCCCACTCTCGGGTGCTAGCTGGGGCACCCCCAGCCTAGTTGTCTTCAGATAATACCCTCTTGATAGAAATACTCTCAAAGTATTGTTATAATGCCCAAATTACCTTAGCAGTGATACCTTGTAGTATTCTAAGGTTATACTTATACGAAAAGCCCAAATACTATCATACTTCCTTCCGTCACAAAACCGAAACCCTAAGGAAAATCTCCATGGTTAGTTGGAGTAATAAGTAGAAGTTGGTTAGAACTTCTGGGTTGTTTGGAGCTGGCCTGAGCGCACGAGTAGAGCTAAACCTTGCTCAGATCGACATTTAAACTCTGATAATTATGGGCTTATCGAGGTAAATATCTTGTCCTCTATTGTAATTGGAAATTACATGTTGTTAGACTATATAGTTGAAGTATACTATATATAATCGAACGTTGTTATCGCAATGTCTTTTGACTTAAGCCCGATAATAAGAAACCTTTTGAAGAAGAGTCTTGAATCGTATTTACATAGGAATGTATTACAGTAGACTTGTGTAGCTTTAATGTGAGGTAGAATTGTGCACGTCCGGTTAGATGTATGAACCCCCACCTGGTTGTCTTGATAGCCGGCCCCGATAGATGAGGAGATTTACGCCATTATGGGGAGGTGCCGCCAATTTTCTGTAGAATGTTCTACGAAGGGATCTAAATGTTAATAAAGCGCCTTGTGGCCTTATAGGTCAAGTACTACGTGTGGCGCGATCTACTTGGCTTAAGGAGTAGCCGACGGTTGGAAGTACTTGGAGCGTTTTGCTATTAGTCGATACCGTCGCGAGGTATGTGAACCTCTTCCTATCTCTTCTAGCATGATACGTGTGGAACTATGTAGTACCAAGACGACATGTGCTAAATGTATTTGATTGGTTTAAAACATAAAAGTGTTATAACGCTTTATGGGAAGTTAGTTATAGCTTTATGTTGGTAAGAAAATACTTGTGGTTTTAAAAGGTAATCGATCCGAACTATAAGCGGCTTGTTATGTGTTAATAAAGAACTTGAAGTATTTCAAAAGATTTTGAATCATTTGAAAGAAGAAGTAATACTTGGTTTTGAAAACTTAAGAGTTATACTAGCTTTATGGGAAGTTAGGTAATAACGCTAGTTAATGTTTTACCGATTTCTAAATCGTAATGTGTATCGACAAACCACCGCGTTAATAAAAGGAAATGTTTTGACAGATTTAGTATTATTAAAATCGTGAGAAACTTCCATCCGCATAGAAGCTAAGATGAGACAAAATGATGTTTCCTGATCACGGTCTGTAATAATGTCACACCAAATTGGGCCCGTGGATCGTGCCTACCCGGCACCTGGTGATACAACATCAGAGAAAAACCAGTGAAATAAAAACTTAGACATGCAACAATAGATATAATAATAACAAAGCAACCAAAACAATTTGCCTTCGGTATATACATAAAACCGAGCAGCTTTAATCCTTTTACAACCCCGCCCACAACAAGATTGGCTGCACTTAAGATTTACAACGACTATGACGACAGGCCCGCCATACCACGAATGTACAAGAACCTACAACTCAGTGGAACACATACCAAAAGATAAGCCTCGGAGAAACGGAGCTTCCCAAAACGCCGAACCGAGATCCTAAGAGCGGATCCACGATCGTGTACTCTACCACAGATGAACGCGGCCGGGAGGTCAAGATAACAGTACCAAGTATGTGAAATCAGAATATTGCAGCTTAAATCATAACACATATAAAGCCGGAGACATGTATGATAACCAAAATACGACGCAACATAAAAGCGGTCAAGTCGTGGACTCACGCCTCAAAGTCACCACTAAATATAACTAAGGGTCTCACGCCCACAACATCCATCATGTTCGCATCACGCCACATGCCCCGGACATCGCGTCGGTGTAGACATGTCCGTGATGCAACAATAACAAGGCCGCGTGGCCACATGCCCCGGAATCGCATCGGTGTAGACATGCCCATGTAACCTCAATAACAATATACCGGGTAGTCAACCCTGCTGCATGGCCACGTGCCTCATCGTGATCGTGTAGACACGCCCATGTTGCGCATAACCATATATCGGTAATCAACCCGACGGGCCGCATGCCCCCGAATATCGTGACGGTGTAGACATGTCCATGTGACACCAACAACAAGACAATAATCAAAATGGAAACATACCCGTGAATTCTCCATCACCGCCAAAGACGCCCAAGTAAGTTCTCAACAAGTCAACCGACTTATCGAGACGCGAACACAAATACCACACTTGCACAACAAAGGCTATCATCACACGCGTAGGCAAGTTTCACAACAACAAGCATAGGCAAGTTTCACAACAACAAGCATAGGCAAGTTTCACACAACTCCAAGTACTTTCATTTTATGCCAAAGTCCGGTTTTTAACCCCAAAGTACTACATACGTTAAGTTCTTTTAAAAGAGATCCATTACTTATAAAAGTCACCCGACACTCGAGTATTAGAATGACCAACCCACATTCCTTTTCAAAATCAAGTAACAACATTCTTTCCTAAGTTCCGCTTTGCCTAGTTTCAATTACTCAAGCTTCTCATTTTCAATGGTTTCATAGTTCCCAAACTTAATCACTTGATTCCTTTTAGAACAATTGAGTAATATATGTCTCACGTGAAAGTAGGTTATTCTTGTTTACAACATTCTTATTACAAAGAAACATGATCTAGAAAATGTAATATCATTTTGTCTCATCTTAGTTTCTATGCAGATGGAGGTTTCTTGGTTTTAATACGATACATCATTATTCAATACATTTTCCTTTATTAACGCTCGCAGCTGGTCCTGTCGATACACATTCTCGATTCAAATCAAGAAAACATTATCCCTTTAAATAAAACCAAGTACTCATTACTCACGAATGAGGTTTCACACAAACATTCACATTAAAACAAATAAGTTAAGTCTCTTATCTTATAGGATCAAGTCCCTTAACTTCTAACATCAGTAAACCATTTTCTTTACCTCTCTTAAGACATTATACCTAACTCCCCATAAAGCTAGTATAACTCTTTTTAAAACCACAAAGTATTTTCTTACCTACATAAAGTTGTTATAACCAACTTCCCATAAAGCCGTTATAACACTTTATGTTTTAAGAACAATCAACACAGTTAACACATGTACGCTCACCACTACATAGTTCACACATATCATGCTAGAAGAGATAGGAAGAGGTTCACATACCGCGACGATTTATCGACAATAAGCAAAAATGCTCCAAGTACTACAACCTTGCTAGCCCTTTCCACCGCCGAGCAGAATACGCCACTCTTAGTACTTCCACCTATAAAGGTCACAAACGCTCATTAACCCCAAAACACAAGTTTCTATCTTTACGTAAAATTCGCAAAGACTCTCCCGCAACAACAGAAATCTCCTCTCTATCGAGGCGGCTACCAAGCCAACCAGTGGGTTTACACGCCTAACTGACGTGTACAATTCTACTCAAAGAATACTACACAAGTTCATCGCAATACACTATGTAAATACAGTCTGCTTCTTTCTTTACATTCAGCTTAAGTCAAAAGACATTGCCGCACAATAATGTTCGTTCTATATATAGTATACTTCAACTATATATTCTAACATGTAATTTCCAATTACAAAAGGGACAAGATTATTTACCTCGACAAGCCCAAAATTATCCAAGTTATAATGTCGATCCCGAGCAAGGTTTAGCTCCTACTCTGCGCTCCAAACAACCCCTAGAAGTTCTAACTAACTTCTACTCAAATACTTCAACCAACTATGAAGATTTCCTTGGGGTTTCGGTTTTGAGACTAAAAGGACAAAAGCGTAGTATTTCCTGCTCTACGTAAAGAGGTAACTTTTGAAATACTACTAGGTAAAGGCTAAGGTATTTTGGGCATTATAACAATACTAGAGAGTATTTCTATACCACAAAAGGGGGTATTATGAAAACAACTAGGCTAGGGGGTACCCCACAAGACCACTGTAGGGTAGTACCTCTCGCCACACCTCAGGGAAGAGGAGGGTTTCGCCAAGGCCAATTTTAAGGGGAGAGGGCTCTTGGACGAGAGTCAACAAGAGGAGGAGGGGTTTCCAAGACTTGGAAGATTTTTGGATGAATGAAGTCTTCAGAGGGTATTTATAAAGCCAAAGCGCCAACCAACGGCGAATCGAAGCCACGCAAGGCAAGTGTATGGCCTTGATCAATCCAAGTACACCCTAACCCTACTCCACAAAACATTGCACCAAACAAGCCACAAAACAAGGCACAAAACAAGGCCAAACAAGAACCAATGCGAGGCCAACGCCCTCGATCGCCCAAATCGCCCAAAGCACCCCACTTGTTTCAATGCGAGGTGACACGCCACCCTCCCGTTGGTCCAAAATGTTTCGCCTCTCGGAAAAATCCGCAAAAATACAAAACGACATAGCCGAATTTTCCCTCGCAAGTTACGCAAAACGTTTAGTCGAAAAACGACTTAACCAGGGTGTCAGGCACAAATGTCATTCGCTTTAAGCTACTGGCGGGGTGACACGTGTCACCCTCCTAATGGCCCTCATAAAACGCCTTCCAAAAATATCCACAATGGCCAAAATCTCAAAACAAAGTGGGCTACAAAACCGTAAATTTCTCCCGTGGGCCCCACGTGACCATTTCCGAAAATAAAATCTCAAAATTCTAATATAATCTATGAAGTCCAAATACCAAATCTGGGAATCCAATTCCCATTAACGAACCTTTTCTTCACAAATAACCGGAAACTTTTCCGTCGAAAACTCACATCTTTCTTTCTTTCCAAATTTTTCTCTGTCGTGCTCTCGTACGTACGTCCTCGCATACATACCCTGAGAATACGGGGTATAACAAATAAGATTGCTATAAACAAGAATATCCTACTCACATATAAGACTTATGTTTCTCAGATTGTTTAAAAGAGAATTATATTCTTAAATGAATAAGACTATGAACTACGAAACCTTTCTAAAATAAGAAACGTGAACATTTGAAATTAGGCAAACTTGGACGTTTGGAAAATAATGTTGTTACTTGATTTTACAAAGGTAAGTATTTTGGTTTACTTAAAAAGATAGTCACTCTATTTTTATGTACTACGTATCAGTGTGACTTTGACGCACCTTTTAAAAGAGTTATCAGATAAAGTACTTTGGGGATTAATTCCGAACTTGTTAACTTAAAGTAGAAAGTACCTTGTGTGAATAACTTGATTGTATTGAATTGTGATAGCCCAGTAATACTTTCGCCGCTTGATAAGTAATCGCGTTAGGATGCTACGTGATAATATCTTGTGATGTTTGTGTAAAGGTTTTCCTCGATTGTGCTTTAACTATCGATCGTTATGATAGTATTGTGCCACCATCGTGACATATCCGAGGTTAAGTCGCCTCCGCGCGGGTAGACTCAGCGGTCGATGGACCTATGATTCGAGAATACCTTATGCGGTCTGTAGGCCTGCGCGAATCGCGGAGTTCCAGTTAGTACGCCGCCTCAGCGGTCACGCGTCTGGCTACGCGGACGGCGAGTCCGTGACGCCGGGAGCTACCCTCGACGCGGGTTATACCTCATGCGGGCTATGAGTTTGGCCTATGCGAGCCTGGAGTTCGAGGTTAGACGCCAGACATTGATATCGCGCAGGCCTTTGATCATGTGACGGTCTAGACATATCTTATACTGTTCACGACCTTGTTGGTACCGTGGGTTTTAGTAGTCGGCTATGCCTTCGTACCCCGCACGGTTTATTATGACACAGTGGGACACGTGTTCGTGTGTGTTCCTGGTGCTTTTATATCATGCATCGCCAGCTGGCGGTATTCCACTGCATGATTGATGTTGTGGCCCGACCATTGTTATACTTGAGTGATGACTGAGGCGAGTCCTCGACTTGATACGATCGCTTTGTTAAACCGTAGTTTGGTTATCATACTTGTCTCGCTTTATATGATCGCTATGATTTCATTTACTGATTTATTTCGCACATATTCGCATTTTTGCATCGACCTCGGGCCGCGTTCATGCCGCAGGTAAAGGTACACCGCCGTTGATCCTCGCTCTTAGGGTCACGATTCAGCGTTTGGGAAGCCCGTTCCTCCGAGGCTTATTGGTATAGTCCTTGTTGTAGGTGCTACATTCGAGAGTATGACGGGCCCCGCCCGCCGTTGTCATATCATTCAGAGGTGCAAAATCTTGCGGGCGTGGTTTGTAAAAGGATTAAACTGCTCGTGTTGAAAGAGTTGTTGTTTCTATATATACCGGCGTAACCGCTTTTTGGTTAGTCTTCTTAATTTCACCGTCTTATTACATCGGTTCATGTATTGTCTTTATGTTCGACACTACGTATGTCTACTGGGTGCGTAAGGCACTACACGCCCGGTTCGTGATAAACTCGCCAAGTCTCAAACATCCGAACACACAACCGCCCTCAAACCTTAGCACCCCATCAAAGTTACTCAAAGGACCTCTTCCTCACGAAGAGCCGTATCACGATAACGTGTCAAAATCGATCTCGAATTGCCTCTTCACCTCTCGACGATGGAAGACTCGGCAACCTCACGAACTCGAACCCACCGCTATCGAATCAATCAAGCGGACACGAAGGCTCGCTAACCGATGCAAATCACGAACCATGTCCCTCCTCTGGCCGCACATCCGATAGACTCATCGACCTACGACTAAGCATCCGCCACAACATTGGCCTTCCCGGTACAGATATCAACATCGTAATCCTTAAGCAACTCTAACCACCGTCTTTGTCGTGAAGTTCACTCCGATCGAAGATATACGAGGCTCTTGTGGTCTGTATAAATATCCACGAACCCCATACAAATAGTGCCTCCAGATCTTCAAGGCGTGAATCACCGCGCTAACTCCAAATCATGCGGGTAGTTCCTCGTGTTTCTTCACTTGTCGGGATACGCTATAACCTTGCCCTTTGCGTCAATACATCCCAACCCGATGCATGACGATCACAATATACGATATAACCGTCGACCTACGAAGAGTAAGAACGGGCGGCCGCCACTTCTCCTTCAAGAATCGAAACCACGCCACAAGCATCACCATCAAACTTAGCCGCTTTCCGAAGCCACCCTAGTCAATGGTGCGTAGATGAAGTAAACTTCTACGAACCGCCGATAATAACTCGCAAGGCCAAGAAAATCGCGAACCTCTGCCGGAGTAGTAGGTCAGGCCAAGTCTCGACCGCCGATCTTGGCCAGATCCACTGAATGCCATCACCCGACAATATGCCCAAGAAAAGCCACCGGTTAACCAAAACTCACATTTGGAAAACTTGGCGTATAATCGCTGGTCTCGAGAACCGTCAAAGAAGCCTCAAATGCTCCGCATGCTCGCTCAGCGAATAAAACCAAGATATCATCAATGAACACTATCACAAACGTGTCCAAAATGGTTTGAACACTCGGTTCATCAAATCCATGAATACCACGAGCATCGTCAACCCAAAAGATGACCACGAACTCATAATGCCCGCACCGTCCGAATGCGATCTAGGACATCCACCTCTCTCGACTACTGATGATAGCCCATCGCAGATCAATCTTGAGAAACATCTCGCACCTCGCAATCGTCGAACAAATCATCAATCACAAGGGTATTCGTTCTTAATGGTCACCTTATTCACCGCTCAGTAATCAACACACACGCGCGCCTCCGCCCTTCTTCTTCACGAACAATACCGCACTCCCGGAGAAACACTAGGCGATGAAGCCTTTCCAAAGAAATCTCTAAGCGTCCTTCGCCTCTCAACTCGTCATGCCATTCTCGTATGGCGGAATGGAAAGCCGAGTGTCCGAAACACATCTATACGTAACTCGATCCATCTCGGGAGGGATACCCGAGGTCGTCGAAACACGTCCGGGAACTCGACTCATCGAATCGACCAAAATCTGCACCGTAGCCTCAGATCAAACACCCGAACGAGATGGTAGATGTTCTTCGCACCATCTTCCTAGCCTTGGTAGGAAATAAACCTACCTCGGCGATACGGTGCTCCCACTCAACAACCGGCTCGCCGAAAACCGAACCGCACTACTTTCCTCGCAGCTACATTGGCGTAGCAAGAAGCTAGCCAATCCATACCCATGATCATGTCGAATCAATCATATCCAACTCTATCAAGTCGGCCAGGTCCGACGATCAGAATGGTCATCGACAAGCCCTATATACCGCCGAGCTACCACCGAATCACCCATGGCGTAGCTACCTCGAAAGGGTCTATGGACTCGTGCTCATCCCTATCCTACTAGCAACAAGGAGAGATATATGGCAGTAGAACCGGATCTATCAAGGCATACACATCAAATGTCACGACCCGAACGGGCGTGATCGTGCTTACCGCACCCTGGTGATACAACATCGAGTAATCAATGAACATAAAACACATACATGAAACCAATGTAAGAAGACGGTGAAATAAGAAGACATGCTAACCAAAAATGGTTCCACAAGATATATAAATAACAATTTGAATAAGCATATCCCTTTCTACGACTCTGCCCACAAAAGATTACATGCACTTCACGAATGATATGATAACAACGACGATGGCCCCGTCATACCACGAATTTAAGCACCTACAACAACAGGACTATACGAAGATAAGCCTCGGAGAAACGGAGCTTTCCCAAACGCCGAATCGCGGACCAAGAGCGAGGATCAACGATCGGTGTACCTTTTACTGCAGATGAACGCGCCGCCCGAGGTCGATAACAAGGTACCAAGTATGTGAAACTGAAAATAAATACTGTAAATGAAATCATAGTAGTCTATACAGCAGGAGACATGTATGATAACCAAACTACGCCACACAATAAATAGCCATATCGTCGTGGACTCACGCCTCAATTCATCACTCAAACATAACAATGGGTCTCACGCCCACAACATCAATCGTGCCCGTGGAACACATTCCTCACTGCCGGCAGTCTATGATATGAAAGCACCAAGGAACACACATGAACACCAGGTCCCACCTGTGTTATAATAAAACCGTACGGGGTAAGTACGAAGGCATAGCCGACTACTAAAACCTACGCACTAACAAGGTCATAAATCAGATCACGAGATCTGTCTGCACCGTCCACATGATCAAAGCCGCCACTCGCCGCAGATCTAATGCGCGTCTAGCCTCGAACTTCCCGCAGCCCCGCATAGGCCAATCTCATCGCCCGCATGAGGTATAACCCGCATCGGAGGTAGCTACTCCCGATCCGCTCGACTTCGCAGCCGCGTGGGCCACGGACCGCATGCCCATAAAGGACGCACACTAACCTGGAACTCTCGTAGCTCCGCATAGATCACCTGGACCCGCATGAGGTATTCTCGAATCATAGGTCACTAGACCCGCCTGAGTCTACCCCGCATCGGAGGGCAGCTTAACCTCCGGAAATAAGTCAAGGTGAGTGGTACAATACTATCATAACGACTGATAGTTCACAATCAAGGGAACCCCTTTACACAAACATCACAAGATACTAACACAAGTAGCATCCTAACATGTTTACTTATCAAAGCAATAAGAAAGTATTACAAGGCTATCACAAACCAATACAATCAAGTTATTCACACAAGGTACTTTCTACTAACAAGTTCGGGTATCTAACCCCAAAGTATTTCATACACTAAATCTTTAAAAGATCCGTTTCTTTCACATAAGTCACACAATACCCGTAGTATAAAATAGAGTGACTGTCTTTTTAAGTAAACCAAAACACTTACCTTTGTAAAATCAAGTAACAACATTATTTTCCAAACGTCCAAGTTAGCCTAATTTCAAATGTTCACGTTTCTTATCTTAGAAAGGTTTCGTAGTTCATAGTCTTTATTCATTTAAGAATATAATTCTCTTTAAACAACTGAGAAACATAAGCCTTATATGTGAGTAGGATATTCTGTTTATAACAATCTTATTACAAAGACCATGATCTAGGAAATATCATTTTGTCTCATCTTAGCTTCTATGCAGATGGAAGTTTCTACTGGTTTTAATAATACTTAATCAGAAAAACATTTCCTTTTATTAACGCTGCGATGGTTTGTCGATACACATTCGATTTCAAATCAAGAAAACATTCTTAAGCCGTTATACCTAACTTCCCATAAAGCTAGTATAACTCTTAAGTTTTCAAAACCAAGTATTACTCTTCTTTCAAAATGATTCAAAATCTTTTGAAATACTTCAAGTTCTTTATTATCACATAACCACAATTATAGTTCAATCGCTACCTTTTAAAACCACAAGTATTTTCTTACCTACATAAACCGTTATAACCAACTTCTCATAAAGCCATTATAACACTTTATGTTTTAGACCAATCAAATACATTTAAAACACGACGCCACCGCACTACATAGTTACACACATATCATGCTAGAAGAGATAGGAAGAGGTTCACATACCTCGCGACAGTATCGACTAATAGCAAAACGCTCAAGTACTTCCAACCGCGGCTACTCCTAAGCCAAGTAGATCGCGCCACGCATAGTACTTTCACCTATAAGGCCACGGCGCTTTATTAACATTTAGATCTCGTCAGAGAACATTCTACGTAAAATTGGCAAAGACCTCCCCGCAACAACAGAAATCTCCTCCTCTATCTGGCCGCTACCAAGCCAACCAGGGGTTATACGCCTAATCCGGACGTGCACAATTCTACCTCACGTAAAAGCTACGAGTCTCATCAGAATACACCCATGTAATTACAACAAGATTCTTCTTCGAAAAGGTTTCTTATTATTCAAAGCTTAAGTCACAAGACATTGCCGCACAATTATGTTCAGTTCTATCTATCGTATACTTCAACTATATCTTCCTAGAACCTGTCATTTCTAATTACAATAGAAGGTCCAGTGTGTGTACCTCGATAAGCCCAAAATTATCCGAGTATAAAGTCGATCTGGCAACGTTAGCTCAACTCCGCGCCCAACCCGCTTCTAAACCACCCTTAGAAGTTCTAACCAACTTCTACATACTACTCCAACTAACTATGGAGATTTTCCTGTGGTTTGGTTTTGAAGGGAAGTATAATAGTATTTCGGGCTTTTCAGATAAGTATAACCTTGGAATACTACAAGGTATTAGGGCCAGTAATTTGGGTATAGTAACAATACTTTTGAGAGTATTTCTACCAAGAAGGGGTATTTATACGAGACAACACCACAAGGGGGGGTGTATACCCCTCGGCCTACCCCACTAGGGGGGGTACTCTCGGCCAAGGGGGGGGAGGGGCTCTCGGCCAAGGGGGCCTCTCAAAGGGGGAGGACGAGAACAACAACAAGGGAGGGGGAGGATTTCTAAGACTTAGAACATTTTAGGATGAATAAGTCTTCCAAAGGGGAGGGGTATTTATAGGTCAAGCAAAGGCCAACCAATGGCCAAGATCATGCCAAGTGCAAGGCAAGTGTAGGGTGTGGATTCATCCAAGTACACCTTATCCATCTACCACACCAACCAACACAAAATATCCTACCAACTCCCACTAGCCCAAATCGTCCAATCCGCCACTCTCTCTTCCAATGTGAGGGTGACACATGTCACCCTCCCGTTGGTCCAAAATGTTTCGTCTCTCGGAAAAATCCGCAAAAATAATAAATGACATAGCCGGAATTCTCCCTACGAAAGTTGTGGAAACGTTTCGTCGAAAAACGACTCTAATCGGGTGTTGTGCACAAAAATAAATCGGCCAAGCCACTTTAAAGTCCAAACTTTTCTACGTACGTCCTTACGTACATACTCTGGAAATACGGGGTATAACATCAAATCCAGAAACTGATAAGGTACCTGTGACGACATCAGGTGAGGCCTCCTGATCCTGCCGGCTGGACAAGGCATAAATGCGATTCTGAGGACCGCTAGAACTGGGACCCGAGCCACGACCTCTGTCGCGACCTGCTGGTCCATGAGTACCTCGCCCTCCGGCGAGTAAATCGTCGGGGATGAAGAAGACCGGCAAAAGAATCTGTAGTGTCACGACCAACCCGCCCGTGATCGTGCCTTACCTCGCACCCTAGTGATACAACATCGAGAAAACCACGGAAATAAAAACTTTAAACATATAAATAGATACGGATCAAGATGAAAGAAACAGCCAACCAAAACGGTTGCCTTTTCAAAGATATATATATATATAAACATTTGAACAATTACAATCCTTACAACCCCGCCACAACAAAGGCTGCACTTAAGATTTATACAACAACTATGACGGAGCGGCCCCGTTATACCAGTATTTCAGTAGTATGCGTAAGGACGACGTAGAAAATTTGAAACTTTTGATTTGGCTTGGCCGAATTAAACTTTGTTCACAACAATCTTGCTAGAGTCGTTTTTCATAAACGCTTTCACACTTCGTAGGGAAAATTTCGGCTATGACATTTCTAATTTTTATGGATTTTTCGAGAGACGAAACATTTTGGACCAACAAGAGGGCGACACTTGTCACCCTCTCATTGGAACACCTTGACGGCATTATGGACGATTTGGGCTTAAGGAGTAGGTAGGATATTTTGTGTTGGTTGGTGTGGTAGATGGATAAGGTGTACTTGGGTGAATCTCGCCTTACACTTGTGTAGCACTTGGCTCAATCTTGGCCATTGGTTGGCCTTCACTTGGCCTATAAATACCCATCCCTTTGAAGACTTATTCATCCATTCCTAAATGTTCCTAAGTGTTAAATCTTCTCCTCCCTTTGTGTTGAAGTTCGCCAAGAGGCCTCCCCTCTCCTAGAGGCCTTGGCGGGTATACCCCTCCTAGTAGTGTGGCGTGGGGTACCCCCAGCCTAGTTGCTTGATAATACTCTCTTGGTAGAAATACTCAAAAGTATTGTTATAATGCCCAAATTACCTTAGCCTTATACCTTGTAGTATTCTAAGGTTATACCTATACTGAAAAGCCGGATATACTATTATACTTCCCACAGTCACCAAATCGAAACCCTAAGGAAAATCTCCATGGTTTGTTGGAGTAGTATGTAAGTTGGTTAGAACTTAAGGGTAGTTGGAGCGGTTGAGCGCACTGAGTCGGAGCTAAACGATTGCCCGTGATCGACTTTATACTTGGATAATTATGGGCTTATTGAGGTAAATATCTTGTCCCCTATTGTAATTGGAAATTACATGTTGTTAGATTATATAGTTGAAGTATGCTATATATAGTACTGAACATAGTTATCGGCAATGTCTTCGCGACTTAAGCCCTAATAAAACTTACGCAATGTCTCGCGACTTAAGCCCAATTTAAAGAAGAATACCGAATCAGAATTACATAGTGTCAGACAAAGAGACTTGTGTAGTAGTACCGTGGAGTAGAATTGTACCGTTAGGGTTAGATGTATAACCCCCGGTTGGCTTGGTAGCCACCGATAGAGAGGAGATTTACGCTGCCATGGGGAGTCGCCAATTTTCAGAGAATATTCTACGATTAGACCTAAATGTTAATAAGCGCCTTGTGGCCTTATAGGTCAAGTACTACGTGTGGCGATCTACTTGGCTTAAGGAGTAGCCGACGCTTGGAAGTACTTGAGCGTTTTGCTATTAGTCGATACTCGTCGCAAGGTATGTGAACCTCTTCCTATCTCTTCTAGCATGATATGTGTGAACTATGTAGCACGGTAGACGATACGTGCTAAATGTATTTGATTGGTTTAAAACATAAAGTGTTATAACGGCTTTATGGGAAGTCGGTTATAAACAACTTTACGTTGGTAAGAAAATACTGTGGTTTTAAAAGGTAACTGATTTGAACTATAACTGGCTTGTTATGTGTTAATAGAGAACTTGAAGTAATACTTAGTTTTTGAAAACTTAAGAGTTATACTAGCTTTATGGGAAGTTAGGTATAACGGCTTAAGAATGTTTTACTGATTTCGGAAATCAGAATGTGTATCGACAAACCATCGCAAATACATTAAAAGGAAAATGTTTTGAATAATTAAGTATTATTAAAACCAGAGAAACTTCCATCCGCATAGAAGCTAAGATGAGACAAAATGATATTTCCTAGATCATGGTCAGTAATAAGATTGTTATAAACAAGAATATCCTTCACATATAAGGCTTATGTTTCTCGATAGTTTAAAAGAGAATTATATTCTTAAATGAATAAGACTATGAACTACAAAACCTTCTAAGATAAGAAACTTGAACATTGGAAATTAGGCAAACTTGAACATTGGAAAAGAATGTTACTACTTGATATTACAAAGAGAAGTAATTGATTTACTTTAAAAAGATAGTCACTCTATTTTTATACTACGTATTGTGTGACATTGCGAAAGTAACGTATCTTTTAAAGAGTTAATGATGAAGTACTTTGGGGATAAAACCCTAACTTGTGGGCATATAATAGAAAGTACCTTGTGTGTATGACTTGATTGTGTTGGTTTGTGATAGCCTTGTAATACTTTCGTTGATTGATAAGTAAACACGCCAGGATGCTACGTGTGTTAGTATCTCGTGATGTTTGTGTAAAGGGTTTTTCCTTTGTTGTGCTTATGTTGTTTAACGATGTCGTTATGTTAGTATTTTACATCACTCATCTCGAGATGATTCCGGTTGTCGCCTCCGACGCGGGTAGACTCAAAGCGGTCGATGGACCTATGATTCGAGAATACCTACGCAGTCCTGTGGCCTACGCGAGCTACGAGAGTTCCGTGTTAGTGCGGCCCTTTATGGGCATGCGTCCATGTGGCCATGCGATCGCGAAGTCCGTGACGATGCCGGAGTAGCTACCCTCGACGCGGGAATACCTCACGCGGGCGACGAGATTGGCCTATGCGAGTCGGGAAGTTCCAGGACTAGACGCGCACATTAGATATCGCGGGCAAGTGGCGGCTTTGATCATGTGACGGTCCAGATGCATCTTATGATACGATTCATGACCTTGTTGGTACTGGTGTTAGTAGTCGGCTATGCCTTCGCACTTACCCCGCACGGTTATTATGGCGGAGTGGGACCCGTGTTCATGTGTGTTCCTTGGTGCTTTTATATCATAAATCTGGCGGTGAGGAAGGTATTCCACGCATGATTGATGTTGTGGCGTGAGACCCATCGTTATGTTTGAGTGATGACTTTGAGGCGTGAGTCCCCGACTTGATATGACTTCTTGTTTATCAGAATCGTAGTTTTGTTATCATACATGTCTCCGATTTATATAGACTACTATGATTCCATTTACGATTTTCGCCACATACTGCACTGTTGTATCGACCTCCTTCGGGGCCGCGTCATGCCGCAGTTGAGGTACACCATCGTTGATCCTAGCTCGTGGTCACAGACGTTGGGAAGCCCGTTTCTCCGAGGCTTATCACGTATAGTCCCCGTCAGTAAGTGTTTACATTCGTGGGTTTGGGCCCCGCCCCGCCAAGGTTGTCATATCATTCGTAGAGGTCTGTAGTAATCACTGTGGGCGTGGTTTGTAAAAGGATTAAACTGCTCATGTTGAAAAAGTTGTCATTTATATATACGAAAAGGCAAGTTTTTCTCGATTATTGTTTCATATTTCATAATATGTCTTGTATCGCTTTATGTTCCGCCGACACTGATGTTGTATCACTAGGGTGGCCGGGGTCAGGCACCCGTCACGGGCCCAGGGGCGGGTCGTGACAAAAGTGGTATCAGAGCCGTTCATCCTCGGAAAGTGTCTGCATCAGATTCAAGAGTCTTGATTATTGTGTTGTGCACCACACCAATAATCAGGAGGCTATAGGATATTTAGGATTGGTTTCTATTCTTCTCACTCTGAGATCGTGCCTTAGAGCTGCGTTGTAAGTTGGACCCTCTAACGTATTTCTTTCCCTTACCGCTATGCCTCCGCGTAGGGCAACCCGGGCCCAGGAGGGCAAGGCAGCCGAGGGAGCTGCGAGTAGAGTACAGAGGGTTACGTGGGCACAGGCCCAATCATCACCTGGGGTGGTGCTTCATTCGGGGAGTTTTGCGACGTCACTAGCCCCAACAGAGATTAGCACGGCGGCAGCTCCATCTGCGGCCATGACATTTGAACCTTCGCCCACGATCGAACAGAGAATTTAGATTGCAAAGAGGCGACCACATTAGCTATAGATTTGGCTACCGCAGAGTATACCGATGTACCGCGAGTCTTGAGGACTATCTAAAAGAGGTTGTGCAAGAGTAATTCTTGATTGGCTTCGAGCACGGCACGCTTACGCGCAGTCGAGAAGCGTAGAGAGATCGACGTTAACGGGCGACGCAGAGAGGCCGAGCAGAAGGTCCTTTGGTAACTTTCGAGGCAAGTCGCCTCACCGCAGATTGATATGCACCTCCGCCGCGCAGTGGTCTTCCACGGATATCGTGGCGTTCGAGTATGCAGGAGTTGGTCGAACTCCGTGGCTTCCGCTCATGCGGATGCACGCCATCCCGGGAATGTCGTCTTTAGTTGGTACTTGTACTCGCGCCGCCGAGCCATGTGTCGGCAGAGTGTCCTCGTAGGAGGACTTAGCCTTCGTGATTGGGTAGTTCGTCATCTTCCTTAGCGCGCTCACGGGCAGTTTGATTTGAACGACTAAGGGAGTGAAGCAAAGAGATATAGATATATCTTTAACCTCTAGAGATCATGATGTGATAAGGTGAGTATACCTTAAGTGCTATGTTCGATAATGGTGTTAGTCGTGATTAGATCATGGTTGTTTAACCAAGTAAGATTTTGGGGGATAGAGAGGTGTGAGCCTTAGAGCTTTTACGTAGACCTTAGAGGTGAGGCCATCTCGAGAAAAGGTATAGTGTTATGTTTGACCTTATCGAAGTGCATAGTGCACGTGAGTTATGTTTGGGATAGTCCCTAGTAGTGTGGAATGAAAGGGGGTAGTTGAGCTAAGACCGCCAGGTTTTCAAACGTGATTTGTGAGATTGTTCAATCGGGAGCTAGTATCGCGCGCTGTCGGGTCGGGTTGAGGCCACGCTGCGTCAACCCGCGTAGGTTTGGTGGGGTCAGGTTGTGGTGGTCCCGCCTTGTGTTAGGGTTGTGAGGTGTTAGGCCCAAGTTTAGTTAACCAAACAGACGAGTTCGTGGATGCGTCGACCAGGTGGTCGGGTCGATGGGGCAGCCCATCGTGTTCTTCTGGTCGACCGATTTACTGGCCGTGTTGAGTTATCCGAAGGTTGTAAGGCTGCACGGGTGCCTACCTTCACCTTATGACAGTGGAGCCCGTAGGCCGCGGTTGTTTCGGAAGTTTTGCCAAGCATGTGTTAAGAACTCGTGAGTCTCAGACCGCATTCGCCTCGCCGTTGTTTGGATTTCGTGGATAGCGGGGATTGTTGTCTCTGTGGAGGTAGTGTTTAAGCTACCATTTCGTGTTCGGATGTCGCCTTTTGAAGCCTTGTAGGGGCGGAAGTGTAAGTCACGGTCGATTGGTTCGATGTTGGCAAGCGTTCAGATAGTTAGTTCAGCTTGTTCCAGCAGATCGTGGTTAGGTGTGACGAGTTTTGGTATAACAGCGAACTTAGCCCGTGTTACTGGGCCCTTGAGTTCATGTGAAGGATAGGCCGTTGCCTATATGTTAGCTTTTGCCGTCCGACTTAGGAGGCAAGACGTCCGGCCTTTCAGATTATTATGTTCGAAAGTATCGAGATCCATCAGTGTTCCCGCTAATGATGACCACGTTAGGATAGTAACCCCGAGTTTTGGAAACCGCCGATCGTAATGTGGTAAGAGTTCGAGTGTACGACATCCTCGTGGATCGCATGCGCCGCACTATTTGTTGGGTCGTCGAGCAAGGCTCGCGACAAAGTGACAAAGTGGTACCATTTGTTGGTCGCTCGAGAAGGTTAATGCCTCGTGCAAAGTGTCAAAGTGGTATCTACGACGAGTAAAGAGAGAAGCGAGCATGTATGGCGAGCATAGGTGTGATCATTTCTTTTGTAAAGAGAAGGTGCGAAGGAAGTATATTTTAGACCGTGAGAAGTGTTTTGTGGTGATGATTAGAGGTGTTTTCGTGGACTTTGATGTAAGCATTTTGCGCGGATGGTTACGTGGCGGGTATGGCGGATTGTTCTCGTAAGTATAGTAGAGAAGACTATACCGGGCGCGTGTTTGTTTTGAGACTTAGAAGGAACATTCGGACGAATGTTTCTAAGAGGAGAATGTTATACCGTATTTCCGCAGTATGTACGTAAGGACGCACGTAGAAAATTTGAAACTTTTGATTTGGCTTGGCGAATTAAACTTTGTTCACAACACCTGTTAGAGTCGTTTCGACTAAACGCTTTCCATAACTTTCGTAGGGAAAATTCCGCCATGACATTTCTAATTTTTGCGGATTTTTCCGAGAGACGAAACATTTTGGACCAACAAGAGGGCGACACTTGTCACCCTCTCATTGGAACACCTTGGACGACATTATGGACGATTTGGGCTTAAGGGAGTAGGTAGGATATTTTGTGTTGGTTGGTGTGGTAGATGGATAAGGTGTACTTGGGTGAATCTTGGCCTTACACTTGTGTAGCACTTGGCTCAATCTTGCCATTGGTTGGCCTTCACTTGGCCTATAAATACCCATCCCTTTGAAGACTTATTCATCCATTCCTAAATGTTCCTAAGTGTTAAATCTTCTCCCTCCCCTTTGTGTTGAGTTCGGCCAAGAGGCCTCCCCCTCTCCTAGAGGCCTTGGCCGAGGGGTATACCCCCCCTCCTAGTAGTGTGGCCGTGGGGTACCCCCCCTAGCCTAGTTGCTTTCGTATAATACCCCCCTCTCTTGGTAGAAATACTCTCAAAAGTATTGTTATAATGCCCAAATTACCTTAGCCTTATACCTTGTAGTATTCTAAGGTTATACCTATACGAAAAGCCCAGATATACTATTATACTTCCCGTCAGTCACCAAATCGAAACCCTAAGGAAAATCTCCATGGTTTGTTGGAGTAGTATGTAGAAGTTGGTTAGAACTTCTAAGGGTAGTTTGGAGCGGGTCGAGCGCACTGAGTCGAGCTAAACGATTGCCCAGGATCGACTTTATACTTGGATAATTATGGGCTTATCGAGGTAAATATCTTGTCCCCCTATTGTAATTGGAAATTACATGTTGTTAGATTATATAGTTGAAGTATGCTATATATAGTACTGAACATAGTTATCGGCAATGTCTTGCGACTTAAGCCTGAATAAAACTTACGGCAATGTCTTGCGACTTAAGCCTGAATTTAAAGAAGAATACTGAATCAGAATTACATAGGGTCAGTATTACAAGAGACTTGTGTAGTAGTACCGTGGAGTAGAATTGTACTGTTAGGGTTAGATGTATAACCCCTGGTTGGCTTGGTAGCCGGCCTCGATAGAGGAGGAGATTTACGCTGTCATGTGGGGAGTCGCCGAATTTTCAGAGAATATTCTACGATTAGACCTAAATGTTAATAAGCGCCTTGTGGCCTTATAGGTCAAGTACTACGTGTGGCGCGATCTACTTGGCTTAAGGAGTAGCCGACGCTTGGAAGTATTGAGCGTTTTGCTATTAGTCGATACTCGTCGCAAGGTATGTGAACCTCTTCCTATCTCTTCTAGCATGATATGTGTGAACTATGTTGTTATACCCCGTATTTCCAAAGTATGTACGTAAGGACGTACGTAGAAAATTTGAAACTTTTAATATTGGCTTGGCCGAAAATTATTTGTGCACAACACCCGTTTAGAGTCGTTTTTCGACGAAACATTTTCACAGCTTTCGTAGGGGAATTTCCGGCTATGTCATTTTTAATTTTTGCGGATTTTTCCGAGAGACGAAACGTGTTGGGCCAACAAGAGGGCGCCACTTGGCACCCTCCCATTGGCGGACGTGAGGCTCGGTTGTGGCCGATTGGAATGGCTTTAGTTGGTAGGATATTTGTGTGTTAGTTGGTTAAGGGGCACTTGGCAAGATCTTGGCCCTACACTTGCTAGGCACTTGGCTAGATCTTGGCCATTGGTTGGCCTTGGCTTGTGCTATAAATACCCCTCTAAGGTTGAAGACTTCTTCATCCAAAATGCCTAAGTCTTGAGAGCCTTCAACCTCCACTTTCGCGAGGCCCTCGTCGAGAGTTTCCCCACTGGGTAGGCCGGTAGCCACCCCCCTCCTAGTAGTGTGGCCGTGGGGTACCCCCCCCCTAGCCTTGTTGCTTTCGTATAATACCCCCCTCTTTGTGGTGTAGAAATACTCTCAAAAGTATTGTTATAATGCCCAAATTACCTTAGCCATATACCTTGTTGTATTCTAAGGTTATACCTATACGAAAAGCCCAGAAAATACTATTATACTTCCGTCAGTCACAAAACCGAAACCCTAGGAAAATCTCCATAGTCCGTTGGAGTATTGTGTAGAAGTTGGTTAGAACTTCTAAGGGTGGTTTAGAGCGGGTTGGAGCGCTCAGAGTTGGAGCTAAACGATTGCCCAGGATCGACTTTAAGCTAGGATAATTATGGGCTTATCGAGGTAAATATCTTGTCCCTCTATTGTAATTGGAAATTACATGTTGTTAGAATATATAGTTGAAGTATACTATATATAGAACTGAACGTAGTATCGGCAATGTCTTTTGACTTAAGCCTGAATAATACTTACGGCAATGTCTTCGCGACTTAAGCCCAATTGAAAGAAGAACACCGAATCAGAATTACATAGGTCAGACATGAGACTTGTGTAGTAGTACCGTGAAGTAGAATTGTACCGTTAGGTTAGATGTATAACCCCCTGGTTGGCTTGGTAGCCTACCGATAGAGAGGAGATTTACGCTCATGGGGAGGTCTTTAATTTTCTGAGAATGTTCTACGATGAGATCTAAATGTTAATGCGCCTTGTGGCCTTATAGGTTGAAGTACCACGTGGCGCGATCTACTTGGCTTAAGGAGTAGCCGACGGTTGGATGTACTTGAGCGTTTTGCTATTAGTCGATACTCGTCGCGAGGTATGTGAACCTCTTCCTATCTCTTCTAGCATGATATGTGTGAAATATGTAGTGCGGTAGACGCATACGTGTCAACGTATTTGATTGGTGTAAAACATAAAGTGTTATAACGGCTTTATGGGAAGTTGGTTATAATGACTTTATGTTGGTAAGAAAATACATGTGGTTTTTAAAAGGTAATCGATTTGAACTATAATCGCTTGTTATGTGTTAATAAAGAACTTGAAGTATTTCAAAAGATTTTTGAATCATTTTGAAAGGAGAAGTAATATTTGGTTTTTGAAAACTTAAGAGTTATACTAGCTTTATGGGAAGTTAGGTATAACGGCTTAAGAATGTTTTATCGATTTGAAATCGAATGTGTATCGACAAACCACCGCAGTTGTTAATAAAAGGAAATGTTTTGAATAATTAAGTATTATTAAAACCAAGAGAAACTTCCATCTGCATAGAAGCTAAGATGAGACAAAATGATATTTCCTAGATCATGGTCATTGTAATAAGATTGTAATAAACAAGAATATCCTACTCACATATAAGGCTTGGGTTTCTCGTGTTGTTTAAAGGAGAATTATATTCTTAAATGAATAAGACTATGAACTACTAAACCTTTCTAAAAATGAGAAACTTGAACATTGGAAATTAGGCAAACTTGAACATTGGAAAAGAATGTTGCTACTTGATTTTACAAAGAGAAGTAATTGATTTACTTTAAAAAGATAATCACTCTATTTTCATATACTACGGGTATTGTGTGACTTTGTGAAAGCAACGTATCTTTTAAAGAGTTAATGTATGAAGTACTTTGGGGATAAAACCCGATCTTGTTAATCATATAGTAGAAAGTACCTTGTGTGAACAACTTGATTGTATTGGTTTGTGATAGCCTTGTAATACTTCTTGTTGCTTTGATAAGAAAACGTGTTAGGATGCTACGTGTGTTAGTATCTTGTGATGTTTGTGTAAAGGGGTTTCTTGATTGTGCTTATTAACTATCACCGTTATGATAGTATTGTGGCATTCATCTCTTGAGATGATTCCGGGTTAAGTCGCCTCCACGCGGGTAGACTCAGTGATCCGGGACCATGATTCGAGAATACCTCATGCGGTCCCGGGGCCTATGCGAGCTACGAGAGTTCCGTGTTAGCGTCGTCCCTTATGGGCACGCGGTCGCGGGCTACGCGACTCGGAAGTCCGTGACGATGCCGGAGTAGCTACCCTCGATGCGGGAATACCTCACGCGGGCCGACGAGATTGGCCTACGCGGAGCCGCGGAGTTCCGTGGTTAGACGCGCACATTGACATCGGGCAAGTGGCGGCTTTGATCATGTGACGGTCTAGACAGATCTTATGATCTGATTCATGACCTTGTTGGTACCGTGGGTTTTAGTAGTCGGTTATGCCTTCGCATTTACCCCGCAGTTTTATTATGACACGTGGGACACGTGTTCATGTGTGTTCCTTGGTGCTTTTATATCATAGACTGCCGGCAGTGAGGAAGGTATTCCACGGGCATGATTGATGTTGTGGGCCTGAGACCCCTTGTTATACTTGAGTGATGACTTGAGGGCGTGAGTCCCTGACTTGACATGACTGCTTTGTTGTAAACTGTAGTTTGGTTATCATACATGTCTCCTGCTTTATATGACTACTATGATTTCATTTACAGTATTTATTTTGAGCCACATACTGCACTGTTGTCGACCTCCTTCGGGCCGTTCATGCCGCAGTAAAGGTACACCCGCCGTTGATCCTCGCTCTAGGGTCACAGTCATTGGGAAGCTCCGTTTCTCCGAGGCTTATCTTCGTATAGTCCCTGTTGTCGCAGTGCTACATTCGTGGGTATGACGGCCCCGCCGTCGTTGTTGTCATATCTTTCGTAGAGGTCTGTAGTAATTGTGCAAGCGTGGTTTGTAAAAAGGATTAAACTGCTCATGTTGAAAAAGTTGCTATTTATATATATACCAAGGTAACCGCTTTTAGTTAGTTTTCTTATTTCACCGTCTTATTACACTCGGTTTCATGTATTGTCTTTATGTTCCGATTACACTGATGTATGTCTACTTGGGTGCCCGGTAGGCACTCACCACGCCCGTTCGGTCGTGACATATGTAGTCTGAGACGCATGTGCTAAATGTAGTTGATTGGTTTAAAACATAAAGTGTTATAACGGCTTTATGGGAAGTCGGTTATAAACAGTTTTATGTTGGTAAGAAAATACTTGTGGTTTTTAAAAGGTAACTGATTTGAACTATAACTCGCTTGTTATGTGTTAATAGAGAACTTGAAGTAATACTTGGTTTTTGAAAACTTAAGAGTTATACTAGCTTTATGGGAAGTTAGGTATAACGGCTTAAGAATGTTTACTGATTTCGGAAATCAGAATGTGTATCGACAAACCACTGCAGCGTTAATAAAAGGAAAATGTTTTGAATAATTAAGTATTATTAAAACCAGTAGAAACTTCCATCTGCATAGAAGCTAAGATGAGACAAAATGATATTTCCTAGATCATGGTCATTGTAATAAGATTGTTATAAACAAGAATATCCTTCACATATAAGGCTTATGTTTCTCGATAGTTTAAAAGAGAATTATATTCTTAAATGAATAAGACTATGAACTACAAAACCTTCTAAGATAAGAAACTTGAACATTGGAAATTAGGCAAACTTGAACATTGGAAAAGAATGTTACTACTTGATATTACAAAGAGAAGTAATTGATTTACTTTAAAAAGATAGTCACTCTATTTTTATACTACGTATTGTGTGACATTGTGAAAGTAACGATCTTTTAAATAGTTAATGTATGAAGTACTTTGGGGATAAAACCCGAACTTGTGGGCATATAATAGAAAGGACCTTGTGTGTATGACTTGATTGTGTTGGTTTGTGATAGCCTTGTAATACTTTCTTGTTGATTGATAAGTAAACATGCTAGGATGCTACGTGTGTTAGTATCTTGTGATGTTTGTGTAAAGGGGGTTTTCCTTTGTTGTGCTTATGTTGTTTAACGATAAGCTGTTATGTTAGTATTTTACATCACTCATCTCTTGAGATGATTCCGGTTAAGCCCTCCGATGCGGGTAGACTCAGCGGTCGATGGACCCATGATTCGAGAATACCTCATGCAGTCCCGTGGCCTGCGCGAGCTACGAGTTCCAGGTTAGTGTGCGTCCTTTATGGGCATGCGGTCCATGTGGCCATGCGGACTGCGAAGTCCAGGACGATGCCGGGGAGTAGCTACCCCCGATGCGGGGAATACCTCATGCGGGCCGATGAGATTGGCCTATGCGGAGTCGCGGAAGTTCCGTGACTAGACGCGCACATTAGATATCGCGGGCAAGTGGCGGCCTTTGATCATGTGACGGCCTAGACAGATCTTATGATACGATTCATGACCTTGTTGGTCGTGGTGTTAGTAGTCGGCTATGCCTTCGTACTTACCCCGCACGGTGTTATTATGGCAGTGGGACCCGTGTTCATGTGTGTTCCTTGGTGCTTTTATATCATAAATCGCTTGCGGTGAGGAAGGTATTCCACGGCATGATTGATGTTGTGGGCGAGACCCACTGTTATGTTTGAGTGATGAATTTGAGGCGTGAGTCCTCGACTTGATATGATCGCTTGTTTATTGTGAATCGTAGTTTTGTTATCATACATGTCTCCCGCTTTATATAGACTACTATGATTCCATTTACGTGATTTTCAGCCACATACTGCACTGTTAGATCGACCTCCTTCGGGCCGCGTTCATGCCGCAGTTGAGGTACACCGCCGTTGATCCTAGCTCGTGGTCACAGCGTTGGGAAGCTCCGTTTCTCGAGGCTTATCAGTGGTATAGTCCCCGTCGTAGTAAGTGTTTACATTCGGGTTTGGCGGGCCCCGTCCCGCCATGGTTGTCATATCATTCGTAGAGGTCTGTAATCTTGTTGTGGCGTGGTTTGTAAAAGGATTAAACTGCTCATGTTGAAAAAGTTGTCATTTATATATATGACGAAAGGCAAGTTTTTCTCGATTATTGTTTCATATTTCATAATATGTCTTGTATCGCTTTATGTTCGTGATTACGATGTTGTATCACAGGGTGCCCGGTAAGGCACTACCACGGGCCGGAATCGGTCGGTCGTGACACCGCCATACCACGAATGTACAAAAACCTACTGACATCGTGGTAACATACCAAAGATAAGCCTCAAGGAACGGAGCTTCCCAAGACGTGGAAGGTGATCCTAAAGCGGATCGATACCGATGTACTCTACCTGCGGCATGAACGCAGCCAAGGAGGTCGATAACAGTACCAAGTATGTGAAATCAGAACATCGTAAATGAAATCATAATAGTCTATATAAAGGTGAGACATGTATGAT
Source organism: Przewalskia tangutica (assembly GCA_029844215.1). Classification (NCBI taxonomy): domain Eukaryota; kingdom Viridiplantae; phylum Streptophyta; class Magnoliopsida; order Solanales; family Solanaceae; genus Przewalskia; species Przewalskia tangutica. Next base: position 95,549 of record JAQGDG010000500.1, on the reverse strand, counting down.
AACCAAACTACGATCACAACATAAAAGCAGTCATGTCAAGTCAGGGACTCACGCCCTCAAAGTTATCCCTCATTCCCGTGGAACTCCTTCCTCACTGCCGGCAGTCTAGGTACAAATCATGTGGTACGTATAACATGTCTCGGCCCATCTCATGGACCCAGTATAGAAACGTGTGGAATATATTCCCGGTTCATCTCATGAACTCGGTAGTCGGATGGAATACATTCCCGGTCCATCCCGTGACGCGTAGTCGAGTGAAATACATTCGGTTCATCACTGAACACGGTAGTCGAGTGAAATACATTCCTGTTCATCCCATGAACACGGTAGTCGAGTGAAATACATTCTCGGTTCATCCCATGAACGCGGTAGTCGAGTGAAATACATTCCCGGTTCATCCCATGAACGCGGTAGTCGAGTGAAATACATTCCTTGCACAACAAGTCTATCTCACGCAAACATAGGCAAGTTACACACAACTTAAAGTACTTTCATTTTATGACAAGGTCCGGGTTTTAACCCTAAAGTACTACGTACGTTAAATTCCTATTAAGAGATCCATTCCTTTTATAAAAGTCACCCGATACCCGTAGTATATAAAAAAAAAGAGTGACTTACATCTTTTACGTAAACCAAAACAACTTCCCTTTTTAAAGTCAAGTTACCACATTAAAACCAACGATAAAACCCTTCTTTTGTTTTCATAAAGTCGTTATAACCAACTTCCCATAAAGCTGTTATAACACTTTATGTTTTAAAACCAATTTAAGACAAAACAATGCCTTTTTTCCCTACGCCCAAATTTGCCTAATTTCAATTACTCAAGTCTCTTTATTTTAGACAGGTTTCATAGTTCAATGTCTTAATCTCTTTTAAAACAATTGAATAACATATGCCATAGGTGTGAGCAGTTTATTCTTGTTTATAACCATTTATTAAAGCAGCCATGATCTAGAAAATGTAATATCATTTTGTCTTATCTTAGCTTCTATGCAGATGGAGTTTTCTACTGGTTTTAATAATACTTCATTATTCAATACATTTTCCTTTATTAGCGCTGCAGTGGTTTGTTCGATACTCATTCGATTTAAATCAAGAAACATTATTCCTTTTAAAAACCAGGTACTCATTACTCACGAATGAGGTTTCACACAAAATTCATATTAATACATTCAAGTCAAGTCTCTTATCTTTTAAGATCAAGTCTCTTAACTTATAAAATCAGTAAACCATTCTTTTTATCTCTTTTAGACGTTATACCCAACTTCCCATAAAGCTAGTATAACTCTTAAGCTTTTTAAAACCAAGCATTACTCTTCTCTCAAAAAGGTTTCTTAAATCTTTTGAAATACTTCAATATCATTATTATTCAGGCTTAAGTCAAAAGACATTGCCGTGACACTACATTCAGTTAACACACGTACGTCTACCGTACTATATATATACTCTTTTAAAATACTTCAAGATTCTTATTATTCAGGCTTAAGTCAAAAGACATTGCCACACGTACGTCTACCGTACTATATATATATTCCCTTAAAATACTTCATGCTCAAGAGTATAGGAAGAATCACATACCTTGCGACGATTATCGACTATAAGCAAACGCCCACGCTATAACCCGGCTAGCCCTGACCACCTTCTAAGTAGCACATGCTACTTGCAGAACATTCAACCAATAAAGGTTATCAGTCTACTGTAAATACAGTCCTATGTAAATATAGTTTAAACTTCTATCTTAATATTCTTCTGATGCGATTTCAGTTCAAGACTATTATGTAATATCCTTCTATTTAGTTCAATTCTCTTCTATGAATCTTATATTCATTTCTATACTACTACGGTATGTAATTTCCAATTACAAAAGAAGGACAGTAGTATTTACCTCGATGAGCCCAAAATTATCCAAGTTTAATGTCGCTCCTGAGCAACGTTAATCTCCTACTCCGAGTGCTCCAACCCGCTCCAAACAACCCTTAGAAGTTCTACGCAACTTCTACTTAACACTTCAACCGACTATGAAGGTTTTCCTTAGGGTTTCGTTTAGTGGCTAAAGGAAGTATAATAGTATTGTCTGGGCTTTTGTATAAGTGTAACCTTGGGAATACTACAAGGTATTTGGGCCAAGGTATTTGGACATAACAACAATACTAGGAGAGTATTTCTATACCACAACAAGGGGTATTATACGAAAACAACTAGGCTAGGGGGGGGGACCCTCTCGGCCAAACTTTCTCAAGGGGGGGGGAGGCTCTCGGCCAAGGCTTCTCAAAGAGGGGGGGATGCTTTGGACGAGCTACTACACAAAGGGGGGGAGGAAGAGAGCTTTCAAGACTTAGGAAGATTTTTGATGAAGAAGTCTTCCAAAGGGGTATTTATAGGTCAAGGAATGGCCAACCAATGGCCAAGATCCATCCAAGTGTTAGGCAAGTGTAGGGCTAGGATTAAGCCATGTGCACCTTATCCATCTACCACCGAAATATCACAAAATATCCTACCAACTCCTCGACCCAATCGTCCAAGTTGCGCCCCAAGCCCTTCCAATGTGAGGGTGACACATGTCACCTCCGTTGGTCCAACATGTTTCGCCTCTCGAAAATTCCGCAAAAATTAAAAATGACATAGCCGAATTTTCCTTCGCAGTTTAGTAAAATGTTTAGTGAAAAACGACTCTTTCCAGACTTGTGTACAAATTTCAACCTAGCCTAACTTTAAGGCTTAAATTTATATACGTACGCCCTCACGTACATACTCAGGAAATACGGGGTATAACATTCTCCCCTCCTTAGAAACATTCGTCCCGAATGTTCCTTCTCAAGACGGATAACGATAAAGTTCCTCTAACAAGTTGTCAACGCCACACCTGGCCATGTAATAACACCCGTCCTCTTCCTTCCTTACACGTCGTGCCCTTCTCGAACACTTGAACTCTTCTAGTATACGTACCACGCTTTAGTCATCGCTTTAGTTTCCAAAACTTGGGAGTCACCACCTCCAAACTTGGTCATCTTACCAGCCTCAATCTCCCTTAAGGCCATTCCCGGCCTTCACGATCCGCTCGGTCTAACGATCCACGAACTCATACGATGGTCATCCGAACTTGGGCCTAGCACTCGTGACCCTACCACTGGCGGACCACCCAGAGCTGACCCCACCTCGAAATAGGCCGCGGGTTGGCCCGCAACATGGCCCCAACCCGACCCACTTAACGCTTCAAGCTCTTGGTTCCCGATCCGGAACAATATTACCTATACAGGTCATGAAAGCTACCACTTCCATTTAACACTACCCAAGGATTTTCCCACCATCACTCCACGTATACTTACACATTCTGACAAAGATCAGTTGCAAAATTTTGTACATAATTCACAACATATAATCATTGCATCACGTATGCAAAACTGTCCCCAGGGTTAAGGGCGATATTAATCTATACCGCGCTCACTCTAATCATAGCCCGATCTGCAGGCGCATAGTTGTAGAAGGCGATGAACACGCCATCGATCCGGTAGGGCCGCTGCCAGCTAAGTACCTCTCCTATAAGCACAGTCTCTCGTCACATGGCCCTGAAGGCCGCAGGTGAAACAAGCACCAGTAAAAAGACGACATTCCGGGGACGGCCGCCACATCGTGCACCCGAGGGGACATGAATCCTGTGGCTAGAACTCACGTATACCAACTAAGCCCCGAGCTCACTCAGCTCCGAATACCTAACGCCCCAAGGCGTGGAGGACCACTGCATCGCGGAGGTACATAACTAGCTCTGAGGCGGTCCGCTGAAAGTTACCAAAGGACCTGCGTCACGGCCCTCTTTTCGATCTCGGTCATTCCGTCGATCACCCGGCCTCACATCCTAGTGCATGAGCTTGCATGCGGCAATGTCCATACCGGTGAAGAGCTACACCGCACTAGCCTCGCTAAGTAATCATCTAGCCGTGACGTAGTGTACTGGCCCTCCATATTCGCTACTACAATGGGACATACCGAGCTAATGAGTCGAACTCATATTGTACTCTCTAACCGTCCCGCCTGCCCCGCCTCAACGTCAAATTGCTGCCCGAGCCTCCTCATCGCGAGGCAAGAAGTGTGCAAGAAATGCCTTCGAACTCGTCCCATATAGTGGAAGTGCATTCTCTCCCGACAGCTCCATGAATCAAACCCGATCATGCGGTATCACGCAAATGCGAACCTAGACCACCGACTGGTCTCCGTGCCTTGATCACTCTCATGACCCAGAATCGCCGGATGAACTCCTGCGGAGCATCTTCAGGCCTCGACCCAGAAAACTCTGGCGGGTTACATCTCAGTAAATCCCGTCGTCTCAAACTGTCTGCTCGGGGGTGAACTACGGGTGCTACTGGGACTCGAATCAGATCCAGGCTTATCCTCATATCTCGCCACGACCGCCGATGGTGGGCCATCTCCTTGTACCCCATCTCATCTTCTCCCGTGGACCCGTGGAGGCTCGTGTATTGTAGTCTCAAGCCTACCCATGCGGCTCTAAACTCTGCTTTGGTCGGGCGGCGAACCTGCCGCTCAGATCGCCTCAGTAATCGGCTCGCGCTCGCATTTCTCAGATCTCACTGCTCCTCGACTGCCTTGCCCATCTGGGCCTGGGTTGCCTTACGCGGAGGCATAACTGGTAAAGGAAAGGAATACGTCAGAGGGGTATTTATAGGGAAACCAAGGGCCAAGATCAAGCCAAGTGGGGGACAAGTGGAGGGCCAAGATTTGCCCAAGTGCCCCCTAACCTACTCCTCAAATCACTCCACAAACAAAGGTCCATGTTCTAAGCCCCAAAAGCCTCCCAATCGTCCAAGGCAAAAGGCCACTTGGCCGTCCACTTGAGGGTGACAAGTGTCACCCTCTCGTTGGTCCAAAAAGGTTCCGTCGCTCGGAAAAATTCGCAAAAATTAGAAATGACATAGCCGGAATTTACCCTACGCGAGTCGTGTAAAACGTTTCGTCGGAAAACGATTCTTTGTGTGAGTTGTGCCCAAAAAACGTCCTAGGCCTAAACTTTTAAGGCTACACTTTCGTACGTACGCCCTTACGTACATACTCTGGAAATACGGGGTATAACATTCTCCCCTCCTTAGAAACATTCGTCCCGAATGTTCCTTCCCAAGATAGCTAACGATAAGGTTCCTCATAACTTAAACAGTTGCAAATGCCACACACGGCCACAGAACAACACTTAGGCATAAACGATAACGAAAATTTATAAGTAGGAAAGTGAATTACCTGGAGGTGTGGGGAATAGGTGAGGATACTTCTGCCTCATGTCCTCCTCGCTTCCCACGCCATTTCCTCCTCGAGCCTGCTCCGCCACGTAACTTTGACGGAAGCCACGTCTTTGGTCCGCAGACGCCTAACCTGACGATCGATTATCGCTATGGGAGTCTCCTCATACGATAACCCCTCGGTCACCTGGATATCGTCAATCGGGTGTACCCTAGATGGATCCCCGATACATCTCCTCAAAGATGGATACGTGAAAACCGGATGCATCGCCTCCGGATCGGACGACAGATCCAACTCGTAGGCAACCTTGCCTACCTCGCGACAATCAAAGCGCCCAATGTACCTTGGGCTGAGTTTCCCTTTCTTCCCGAATCTCATCACACCCTTCATGGGTGATACCTTCAGGAAAACCCAATCATCAACCTCGAACTCTAGATGTCGACGACGATGATCTGCATACGACTTCTGTCGACTCTGAGCCACAAGAACCTCTCTGGATAAGCTTCACCTTAACCATCGCCACTGCACCAAATCGTCCCACTAATCGCACCTCGCCCACATCGAACCAACCTATAGGCGACCGCACTTCCTCCCACACAAGGCCTCATAAGGCGCCATCCGAATACCGGGAGTGGTAGTTATTGTATGCAAACTCAACTAGAGGCAAATGATCCTCCCAACACTCGAAGTCAATAACACAGCTCGCAACATATCCTCAAGAGTCCGGATAGTGCGCTCGTCCGTCGATGCTCTGTGGATGTAATGCGCATCGTGCTCACTCGGCCCCCTAAACCCTTCGGAAATACCTCGAAGTTAGCCGTAAATCGGGCTCCGTCTGATATGATCGAAATAGGGACTCCATGCGATCGACGATCTCTGATGTAAAGTCCGCATAATCCTCAGTAAAAGTCGTCCCGACGGAAGAAAGTGGGCTGATTTCACACCGCCGATTTATAACCCATATAGAATCATGTCTCATCCGAGTGCAAAGTAATCCCGTGATGAAGTCCATGTTGATCACCTCCCACTTCCGTGTCGGGATCTCTATCGTCAGAACAAACCACTGGCCTCTGGTGCTCTACCTTCACCGGCTGACAACACGGGCACTGAGCTACGAACTCTGCAACGTCCCTCTTCAAGCCATCCCACCAATACACAGATCTAAGGTCGTGGTACATCTTGGTCGACCCCGGATGGATAGAGTAACGCGCGTGTGCTTCCCAAGAACTCGCCAAGTCTCAAACATATGGAACACACAACTCGCCTCAAACCTTAGCACCCCATCGTGCTACCTCAAAAGGACCCTTCCTCACGAAGAGCCATATCACGATAACGCGTGTCAAAATGGATCCTCGAATCGTTTCTTCACCTCTCGACGATGGAAGACTCAGCAACCTCACGAACTCGAACCCCATCGCTATCGTAATCAATCAAACGAACACCAAGGCTCGCTAATCGATGCAAATCACGAACCATGTCCTCCTCTCGGGTCAGACATCCGATAGACTCCATCGACCTACGACTAAGAGCATACGCCACAACATTGGCCTTCCCGGTGGTACAGATATCAACGTCGTAATCCTTAAGCAACTCTAACCACCGTCTCGTCGTAAGTTCAGCTCCTCCGCCGAAGATATACCTGAGGCTCTTGTGGTCTCAGATAAATATCCACATGAACCCCATACAAATAGTGCCTCCAGATCTTCAAGGCATGAATCACCGCTGCCAACTCCAAATCATGGTGGGGTAGTTCCTCTCGTGTTTCTTCAGCTGTCGGGATGCATACGCTATAACCTTGCCCTGCTGCATCAATACACATCCCAACCCGATGCCTGACGCATCACAATATACGACATAACCGTCTGGACCCTCTGGAAGAGTAAGAACGTGGGCGATCGTCGCCTCCTTCAAAGAATCGAAACCCCGCCAAGCATCACCATCAAACTTAGCCGCCTTCGAGTCGGCCTAATCAATGGTGCGAAGATAGAAGCAAACTTCTACGAACCGAGATAATAACTCGCAAGGCCTAAAATGCGAACCTCGCCGGAGTAGTAGGTCCAGGCCAAGTCCTCGATCGCCGATCTTGGCCGTATCCACTCGAATGCGATCAGCACCGACAATATGACCAAGAAAAGCCACCGAAGTTAACCAAAACTCACATTTGGAAAACTTGACGATAATCGCCGGGTCTCGGAGAATCACAAGACACCTCAAATGCTCCATGCTCTCGCCTGAGCGAGAATAAACCAAGATATCATCAATGAACACTATCACAAACGTGTTCAAAAATGGTTTGAACACTCGGTTCATCAAATCCATGAATACCGCGAGCATTGGTCAACCCAAAAGACATGACGAACTCATAATGCCCGTGACGTCCGTAATGCGATCCTAGGACATCCACCTCTCGACTCGCGACTGATGATAGCCCGATCGCAGATCAATCTTGAGAAACATCTCGCTACTCGCAATGGTCGAACAAATCATCAATCTCGGGAAGGGGGTATTCGTTTAATGGTCACCTTGTTCACCGTCAGAATCAACACATGCGCAGGCCCCGCCCTTCTTCTTCACGAACACAGGCGCTCCCGAGGAGAAACACTAGGCTCGATGAAGCCCTTCTCCAAAGAAGTCTCTGCCGATCCTTCAACTCTCTTAACTCGGCAGGTGTCATTCTGTATGGCAGAATGGAAATAGGCCGAGTGTCTGGCAACACATCTATACAAAACACGATCTCCCTCTCAGGAGGGATACCCGGAGGTCGTGCGAAACACGCCCTGGGAACTCTCGACTACCGGAATCGATGAAAATCTGCATCGCGCCTCGATCAAACACCCGAACGAGATGGTAGATGTACCCTTCGCACCATCTTCCTAGCCTCAAGTAGGAAATAAACCTACCCTCGGCGATACCGTGCTCTCCCACTCAACAACCGGCCTCAGAAACCGGAACCGCACTATTCTCTCCGCAGCCTACATTGGCGTAGCAAGAATCTAGCCAATCCATACCCATGATCACGTCGAATCAATCATATCCAACTCTATCAAGTCGCCAGTGGTCCGACGATCAGAATGGTCACCGGACAAGCCCTATATACCCGCCGAGCTACCACCGAATCACCCACCGCGTAGCTACTCGAAAGCGGTCTATGGACTCGTGCTCTATCCCTATCCTACTAGCAATAAGGGAGATATATAGATGCAGTAGAACCCGGATCTATCAAGGCATACACATCAAACCCGTAAACCGATAAGGTAATCGTGATTTACGACATCGTGAGGCCTCCGATCCCGGTGGCCGACAAAGCATAAATGCGGTTCTGAGGACCGCTAGAACTGGGACCCGCGCCACGACCTCTGCCGCGACCTGCTGGTCCATGAGTACCTTGCCCTCCGGCGAGTAGCTGTCGGGGATGAAGAAGACCCGGCGAATGAACTCAGAGGCCGACTTACCATTAGCACCGCCTTGGTCCGACGGCCTCGCATAGTGACTCCGCTGCCACAATCAAACAAGCTCCGTAGCGGCACCACAACTCCCGGTGGGATCTACCGACGGCCACACCGAGGGGTGGTCCCGATCGCCGCACTTCGCCGCTCGACGCTCAAGCCACGGGGCCTCGGTTCGCCTCGAATATCTCCGGGCCGCGGCCGAGGACGGTGCAGGAGTGCTCTGAGCTGGCTGTGGTGCACCCAGATCGCTGCCGAGGCCGCCACCACGATAGCCACCAAAAGACTTCGCTGCCCCGGTCTTCTTCTCGCCGCTGTCACAACCCGTCGGTCTACGCCTCGCATCCAAGAGCACGAGCTCGCATTCGGTAATGTCCATAACCGATCAAGAGAAACACCCGCACAAGACTCGCCATATAATCATCTAGCCGGTGACGTGGCTGCACCCTATCCTCCATATTCGCTATTAACGCTGGGACATATCGAGCCAATGAATCAAACTCGACATTGTACTCCCTAACAGCAAGGCGTCCTTCTCGCTCAAGAATAAAAATCTGTCAGCCCGCGCCCTCCTCATTTGTGGAGGCAAGAAGTGAGTGAGGAAAGCCTCTGAGAACTCATCCCAAGTAGCTAGGGACGCGTGCTCTCCCCGCGATAACTCCCATGAATCGAACCAATCGACTGCGGTATCACGCAGCCTATGTGAACCGAAGATCACGGACTCGGTCTCCGACGCCCTGATCACTCTCATAATCCTTCAGAATGGACGGATGAACTCCCCGCGATCATCCTCCGACCTCTTCCCGTAAAACACTGGCGGGCTACAACTCAGGAAATCTCGTAGACTCAAACTATCTGCCCTCGGGTGAGCCACGGGTGCTACTGGGCCGGAATCGAATCGCCGTGATCACTGCCCTCATGTTCGCCACGATCCCGCCATTAATCGCCATCTCTCTCAGAACCCATCTCATCTGCTCCAGGCTGTGGGACCGGAGGTGTAGGTACTGTGGTCTCATCAGCCGCAGCTGCGGCCCTAAACCCTCCTGGGGTTGGCGGCGTCGTAGAACTCGCCGTCTCTGGTATAGACTGGGCCCGAGCCCTCGTGACTCTAGGTGTCCCACTAGCAGCTCCTCGCCGCCTTGCCCTTCGGGCCCGGTTGCTTTACGTGGAGGCATAATCAGCATGTAAAAGGGATACGTTAAGGGTCCGACTTATAACAAATTTCTAAGGCACGATCTCGTAATGAGAAGAATGGAAACCAATCCTAAATATCCTATATCCTCCTGAATATTGCTGTGGTGCACAAAACACATATAATCAATAATCTACTAGATACGGTTCAGACACTTTCCGAGGATTAATCGCTCGATACCACTTTTGTCACGACTGTTCGGCTCGTGGATCGTGCCTTACCCGCACCCAGCCATACATACATCGAGAGAAAATCAGCGGAAATATAAACGAGACAAGAAACATTATTAAAAAGGAGAAACAGCTTTATCTCAAGAAAAGCTTACCTTTCGCATATATAACATAGTTTTGCGCTACATCCCAACCGCATAATAGACTACTGCACCTCTAAGGAAGTAAACAACTATGGCGGACAGGTTCCCGCCATACCTGAATGTACAAAACTATCTACAATACAGGGAGATCATACCCAAAAGTAGAGCCTCCGGAGAAGATGGAGCTCCTGACACCAACGCAAAGATCCTAAGGATGTGGATCTAGCACCTGCTTGCCCTTACCTGCGGCATGAACGCAGCCCCCCGAAGGAGGTCAGTACAACAGGTACTAAGTATGTGAAACTGTAAAGTACTTAAATGAAATCATATCATTTTAAAACCAATGTTATAAATATGCACGAAACAACCAATGTAACCGCACATAGTGCCACATCATAAACAAGAGCAACAATAGGTAAACTGTAACAGGTCTTTTCTAGGCTGTGAATGATCGAAGCAGGGCCAATTGCCCGTAGTATCACCATGCAAGCCTAATCCTGGACTCCCGTAGTCCGCATAGGCCACTCACATAGGCCCGCATAGGGTATAAACCCGCAACGAGGGTAGCAACTCTTCGGCATCGACCTGGACTCGAAGTCCGCATGGCCACATACACCGCATGAGGTATAACCCCGCACACTAACCTCGAACTCGTAGCTCGCATAGGTCCCCGGACCCGCATGAGGTATTCTCGAATCATGGTCCTGCATCGCCGAGTCTACCCCGCGTCGGAGGCGCCAACCCCTGTAACATGTCAAGAGGTGAGTGATATAATACTAACACAACAGCTTATCGTTAAACAACATAAGCACAACAAGAATACCCTCTTATACAAACGTTTACAAGACACTAACACACTTAGCATCATATCATGTCTACTTATCAAACCATTTTATTATTCTATCAATATAAGTCTGTTATAAACACATAGTTAAACTGTTCCTTTCATCATCTTAAGTGGTTATACCTAACTTCCCATAAAGCTAGCATAACTCTTAAGCTTTCTGTTTTAAAAACCAATTAGTTCTCTTCTGTAAGAAAAATGATTCAATATTCTTTTGAAAAGCTTTAAGATCTTTATTATTCAGGCTTAAGTCGCAAGACATTGCCGTAAGTATTATTCAGGCTTAAGTCAAAAGACATTGCCGTAAGTATTATTCAATTAACACGCACGCCTACCGTACTATATATATATTTTAAAATATCATGCTTTAGGAAGAATGACATACCTTCTCAAAAACCACCGCCAAGTTGAATATGTCGCGCAGAGACTCAACCTATAATAGTCGACACGCCTATCAACGCCTAGACTACTCAGAAATGATTCTAAGCGAGGGTTCTCATCCTACGGAAAATTGCAAGTACCGTTATACTCGTATTTCCGCAGTATGTATGTGAGGCGCACGTATTAAATTTAAGCCTTAAAGTTAGGCTAGGTTCGAAATTTGTGCACAAGTGCCGAAAAGAGTCGTTTTTCGACGAAACGTTTTACTAAAATTGCGAAGGGAAAATTCGGCTATGTCATTTCTAATTTTTGCGGATTTTTACGAGAGATGAAACATTTTGGACCAACGAGAGGGCGACACTTGTCACCCTCTAATCGGAGCACGCTTGGTAACATGGACGATTGGAGGAGGGTTAGGTAGGATATTTTTTGTGCAAGTTGTGTGGTAGATGGATAAGGTCCACATGGTGGAATCCTAGCCCTACACTTGCCTAACACTTGGGTGAATCTTGGCCATTGGTTGGCCATTTCTTGACCTATAAATACCCCTTTGGAAGACTTCTTCATCCTAAAATCTTTCTAGGTCTTGAAAGCTCTCTTCCTCCCCCCCTTGAGTGTAGTATCTCGTCCAAAAAGTCCCCCCCCCCCCCTTGTGAGAAGCTTGGCCGAGAGGGTCTCCCCAGCCTAGTTGTTTTCAGACAACACCCTTTTTTTTTGTGGTATAGAAATACTCTCCTAGTATTGTTGTTATGCCCAAATACCTTGGCCCAAATACCTTGTAGTATTCCCAAGGTTATACTTTTACAAAAGCCCAGAAATACTATTATACTTCCCTCAGTCACAAAAACGAAACCCTAAGGAAAACCTTCATAGTCGGTTGAAGTGTTAAGTAGAAGTTGCGTAGAACTTCTAAGGGTTGTTTGGAGCGGTTGGAGCACTCGAGTAGAGCTAAATGTTGCTAAGGAGCGACATTAAACTCGGATAATTTTGGGGCTTATCGAGGTAAATACTTCATCCCTTCTAGTGTAATTGGAAATTACATACTATAGTAGTATAGAAATGAATATAAGATTCATAAGAAGAGAATTGAATCGTAATAAGGATATTACAAAAAAGACTTGAACTGAAATCACTTCAGAAGAATATAAGTAGAAGTTAAACTATACTTACATAGGACTGTTTATACAGTAGACTGATAACCTTTATTGGTTGAATGTTCTGCAAGTAGCATGGGCTACTTAGAAGGTGGACCAGGCAAGGGTTATAGCCGCGAGCGCTTTTGCTTATAGTCGATAATCGCTATGAGGTATGTGATTCTTCCTATACTCTTGAGCATGATATTTTAAAGGAAGATATATATAGTACGGCAATGTCTTTTGACTTAAGCCTGAATAATATATAATACGGTAGACGTACATGTGCTAATTGAACGTAGTTGTACGACAATGTCTTTTGACTTAAGCCCAATAATATATAATACCAGTAGACGATACGTGCTAATTGAACGTAGTTGTACCGACCTCCTTCGGGGCCGCTCATGCCGCAGTAGAAGTACATTGCTGTCGATCCCCGCTTTAGGATCACCTTTCAACAGATCGGAAGCTGCTCCTTCGGAGGCTTATCTTTTGTATGTGTTCCCGAGTCAGAGGTTCTTGTACATTCGTGGTATGGCGGGCCCCGTCCCGGCCATAGTTGTTGTAAATCTTAGAGGTCCGTAGTATCAAGTTGTGGCGGGGTTGTAAAAAGGATTAAACTATTCAAGTTTTAGTTTTATATATACGAAAGGCGATTTTCTCGATAAAATGTGTCTCATTTTACGCTTGTTTCATGTTTTATTTTTATGTTCACTGACACTCGATGTATGACTACTTGGGTGCGGGTAAGGCACGGCCACGCCCCGAACGGGTCGTGACGTAAGTGGTATCGAGCAATTAATCTCTGAAAGTGTCTGCATCGTGTCTAGTAGAGTCTTGATTATCGCGTGTCGCACCACATCTATAATCAGGAGGCTGCAGGACATTTAGGATTGGTTTCCATTTCTTCTCATTCTGAGATCGTGCCTTAGAGCTGTGTGATAAGTTGGACCCCTCTGACGTATTCCTTTCCTTTACCAGTTATGCCTCCGCGTAAGGCAACCCAGGCATAGATGGGCAAGGCAGTCGAGGGAGCTATTAGTGGGATACAGAGGAGTACGAGGGCGCAGCGGCCAAGATCGAGAGTGCTCCCGACGGCGAAGTTTCGCGACGCCGCCAAAGACCAAAGAGTTTAGAGCCGCAGCAGTGGGCCGCCGAGACTACGGTACTGAGCCTCCACCCCACGGTCCGGCGTAAGAGATGGGTTACAAGGAGATGGCCCGCCATCGCCGTGGTCGTGGCCAGATATGAGGATATGTTGGACGCAGCAGTTCCAGTAGCGCCCGTGGTTCACCCTAGATCGGATAGTTTTAGGCTATAGGACTTTCTGAGATGTAGCCCGCCAGAGTTCTACGGGTCGAGGCCTGAAGATGATCTGCAGGAGTTCATCCGACAGTTACAGCGGATCATGAGAGTGATCAAGGCTTCGGAGACCGAGTCGGTGGTCTTAGGTTCGCATCGGCTGCGTGATACCACAGTCGACTGGTTTGATTCGTGGGAGCTGTCCCGGGGAGAGAATGCACTTCCAGCCGTTTGGGACGAGTTTTCGGGCCTTCGGCACATTTCTTGCCTCCACAGATGAGCGAGGCTCGCCGATGATTTTTGATGTTGAGGCGTAATCCGCGCATGGCTCGAGTACAATGTGGAGTTCGACTCATTGGCCCGGTATGTTCCCGCATTAGTAGCTAATATGGAGGATCGAGTGCACCGATATATTACAGGGCTTGATGATTACCTAGCAGAGAGTTGTTCGGGTGTAGCCCTTCAGCCGGGCATGGACATTGCCCGCATGCAGGCTTATGCACTTGGATGTGAGGAGCGGAGAAATCGACGGAATGACCGAGATCAGCAGAAGAGGGCCAGAACAGCAGGGTCCTTTGGTGACTTTCGAGGCGGACCGCCTCAAAGAAGCATTAGTTTTGTACCTCCGCCAGTGCAGAGTGGTCCTCCACCACCTTCAGGGCATCCATAGTATTCAGGAGCAGGTCAGAGCTCCATGGGTTCAAGTTTCCAGGGGAGTAGGGGTGTTGCCAGCGCACACCCTACCTCTGTGGTCGATGTGTAGACCGCATTTTGGGAATGTCGTGGTGCCAAGGAGCTTGTTATTTTGCGGCCAGCAGGCCATTTTGCGAGGAACTGTCCACCAAGGGTAGCACGGATGTTACGACTCACCTTCAGATCGTGGTGGTTCATCGCCTTCACTAGCTACTGCGCAGGCGTGTGATCGTGATGAGAAAAGCGGTAGAGACATGTATATCCTTAACCTCTAGAGACTTGTATGTATTGATGCTATGATAATGTGTTAAGTGTTATGTTCGGATAGCTTGTGCTAAAATGTTATTTAGAAACTCGTTAGTGTAAACTGTAAGCCCAAAGTGAGGAAATGATGAACCTTAGAATATTACAATTGAGACCTTAGATGTAAGGCCGTCTTGAGTACGTGATTTTGCAAGTAATCCTTGCGGAGAGCATTTATGCCTAGAATGTATTGTGTGATAAGTCCTGGGTAGTGTGAAATGGAAGTGGTAGCTTTCATGACTGTAGAGGTAAGATTGTTCCGAGCGGGAACAAGAGCGTGATGCATTAAGTAGGTCGGGTTGGCCATGTTGAGGGCCAACCCGCGCCTGTTTAGAGGTAGGTCAGCTCGGGTGGTCCCGCCCGTGGTAGGGTCACGAGGGTGCTAGGCCCAAGTTTAGATAACCATCGTATAAGTTCGTGGACGCGTTCAACCAGAATCGGTTCGTGAAGGCCGGAATGGCCTTAAAGGAAGCGGTTAGTGAGATGACCAAGTTTGGAGGTGGTGACTCCAAAGTTTTGGAACCAAGCGATGATCGGTGTGGTACGTATACTAGAAGAGTTCAAGTGTTCGAGAAGCGGAACGCGAGTAAGGAAGGGCGGAACGTGTGTTATTCCGCGCAAGCTGTGGCATTGGCAACTTGCAGAGGAACTTCATCATTATCCGTCTTGAGAAGGAACATTCGGGACGAATGTTTCTAAGGAGGGGAGAATGTTATACCCCGTATTTCCAGAGTATGTACGTGAGGGCGTACGTATTAAATTTAAGCCTTAAAGTTAGGCTAGGTTCGAAATTTGGGCACAAGTGCCGAAAAGAGTCGTTTTTCGACGAAACGTTTTACTAAAATTGCGAAGGGAAAATTCCGGCTATGTCATTTCTAGTTTTTGCGGATTTTTCCGAGAGACGAAACATTTTGGACCAACGAGAGGGCGACACTTGTCACCCTCTAATTGGAGCACGTTTTGGTGTAACTTGGACGATTGGAGGAGGGGTTAGGTAGGATATTTTTTGGGCAAGTTGTGTTGTAGATGGATAAGGTCCACATGGTGGAATCCTAGCCCTACACTTGCCTAACACTTGGGTGAATCTTGGCCATTGGTTGGCCATTTCTTGACCTATAAATACCCCCCCCCCCCCTTTGGAAGACTTCTTCATCCTAAAATCTTTCTAGGTCTTGAAAGCTCTCTTCCTCCCCTTGAGTGTAGTATCTCGTCCAAAAGTCCCCCTTGTGAGAAGCTTGGCCGAGGGTCTCTCCCCTAGCCTAGTTGTTTCGGATAATACCCCTTTTATTGTGTTGTATAGAAATACTCTCCTAGTATTGTTGTTATGCCCAAATACCTTGGCCCAAATACCTTGTAGTATTCCCAAGGTTACACTTTTACAAAAGCCCAGAAATCCTATTATACTTCCCTCCGTCACAAAAACGAAACCTCAAGGAAAACCTTCATAGTCGGTTGAAGTGTTAAGTAGAAGTTTAGTAGAACTTCTAAGGGTTGTTTGTAGAGGATTGGAGCACTAGGAGTAGGAGCTAAACGTTGCTAATGAGCTACATTAAACTCGGATAATTTTGGGGCTTATCGAGGTAAATACTACTGTCCTTCTAGTGTAATTGGAAATTACATACTATAGTAGTATAGAAATGAATATAAGATTCATAAGAAGAGAATTGAACTGTAATGTAAGGATATTACGTAAAAGACTTGAATCAAATCACTTCGTAAGAATATTAGTAGAAGTTAAACTATACTTACTTAGGATCGCTTATACAAGATCGATAACCT
This sequence comes from Przewalskia tangutica, assembly GCA_029844215.1. Taxonomy (NCBI): domain Eukaryota; kingdom Viridiplantae; phylum Streptophyta; class Magnoliopsida; order Solanales; family Solanaceae; genus Przewalskia; species Przewalskia tangutica. Next base: position 78,919 of record JAQGDG010000500.1, on the reverse strand, counting down.
TTATTGGTTGAATGTTCGCAAGTAGTATGGGCTACTTAGAAGGTGGACCGTGCTAGCCGTTATAGCCGTGAGCGTTTGCTTATAGTCGATAATCGTCGCGAGGTATGTGATTCTTCCTATACTCTTGAGCATGATATTTTAAAGGAAGATATATATAAATGCAATGTCTTTTGACTTAAGCCCAATAATATATAATACGGTAGACGCATACGCTAATTGAACGTAGTTGTACGGCAATGTCTTTTGACTTAAGCTTGAATAATATATAATACGGTAGACGTACATGTGCTAATTGAACGTAGTTGTACTGACCTCCTTCGGGGGGCTGCGTTCATGCCGCAGGTAGAAGTACATTGGTCATCGATCCTCGCTTAGGATCACCTTTCAACAGATCGGAAGCTCCGTTCCTTCTGAGGCTTATCTTTTGCATGTGTTCCCGAGTTGTAGGTTCTTGTACATTCAGGGTATGACGGGCCCCGTCCCGTCATAGTTGTTGTAAATCTTAGAGGTCCGTAGTACTGTTGCAAGCGTGGTTGTAAAAGGATTAAACTGCTCAAGTTTTAGTTTTATATATATGCGAAAGGCGATTTTCTCAGATAATATGTGTCTCATTTTACGCTTGTTTCATGTTTTATTTTTATGTTCATTGACACGATGTATGACTACTTGGGTGCGGGTAAGGCACTACCACTGCCCCGAACGGGTCGTGACAAAGCACTTCCTACCCAGGTGAGCTACTCAAGTTCATCAGAAAACAAAGTAAGTCTGCTTTGATTATTCTTCTTTAAACCCTTCTACCGTGATAACAGCTCAATTCTATTCTGTGATATCCTTCTAAGTATTTAATACTTATTTCTATACTTCTACAAGATGTATTCTCTAATTACAAAAGAAGGACAAGTTTATTTACCTCGATAAGCCCAATAATATCCTAGATATAAGTCGATCCGAGCAAGGCTTAGCTCTAAGTCAGACGCCCGATAGCTCCATGAAACCTTAAGTTCTTTACAACTTCTACTAAGTACTAAGTGGATTTGGGCTAGGTATTTTGGGCATTATAACAATACTAGAAGGCAACTTTTCTACCAAGGGAGGGGGTAGTGTTTCGCTAGGCTTCTTTTAGAGGGGGTATTCGCCAAGACTTTACAAGGGGAGAAGTGAGGCTTAGGACGATGGCTCACAAGTGGGGAAGGAGGATTTAGACTTGGAAATTTGTGATGAATAAGTCTTCAAAGAGAGGGTATTTATAGGAAACCAAGGGCCAAGATCAGCCAAGTGGGGGCAAGTGGAGGCCAAGATTTGCCCAAGTGCCCCTAACCTACTCCTCAAATCACTCCACAAACAAAGGTCCATGTTCTAAGCCCCAAAGCCTCCCAATCGCCCAAGGCAAAAGGCCACTTGCCGTCACTGAGGTGACAAGTGTCACCTCTCGTTGGTCCAAAAGGTTCCGCTGCCGGAAAAATTCGCAAAAATTAGAAATGACATAGCCGAATTTACCCTACGCGAGTCGTAAAACGCTTCGGAAACGATTCTTTGTGTGAGTTGTGCCCAAAAACGTCCTAGGCCTAAACTTTTAAGGCTACACTTTCGCACGCACGCCTACGCATATACCGGAAATACGGGTTATAACACGTGTGGAATACATTCCCGCTCATCTCATGAACTCGGTAGTCGGATGGAATACATTCGGTCCATCCCGGACGCAGAATGAGTGAAATACATTCCGCTCATCCTCGAACATGGTAGTCGAGTGAAATACATTCCTGCTCATCCTACGAACACGGTAGTCGAGTGAAATACATTCGATTCATCCCATGAACGCGGTAGTCGAGTGAAATACATTCCTGCTCATCCCATGAACGCGTAGTCGAGTGAAATACATTCCTTGCACAACAAGTCTATCTCACGCAAACATAGGAAAGTTACACACAACTTAAAGTACTTTCATTTTATGACAAGGTCCGGTTTTAACTCTAAAGTACTACGTGACGTTAAATTCCTTTTAAGAGATCCATTCCTTTTATAAAAGTCACCCGATACCCGTAGTATATAAAAAAGAGTGACTTACATCTTTACGTAAACCAAAACAACTTCCTTTTTAAAGTCAAGTTACCACATTAAAACCAATGATAAAACCCTTCTTTGTTTTCATAAAGTCATTATAATCAACTTCCCATAAAGTCGTTATAACACTTTATGTTTTAAACCAATTTAAGACAAAACAATGCCTTTCTTTTCCTACAGCCCAGCTTTTGCCTAATTTCAATTACTCAAGTCTCTTTATTTTAGACAGTTTCATAGTTCAATGTCTTAATCTCTTTTAAAACAATTGAATAACATATGCCATAGGTGTGAGCAGCTTTATTCTTGTTTATAACCATTTATTAAAGCAAATGCATGATCTAGAAAATGTAATATCATTTTGTCTCATCTTAGCTTCTATGCAGATGGAGTTTTCATCGGTTTTAATAATACTTCATTATTCAATACATTTTCCTTTATTAGCGCCGCAGATGGTTTGTTCGATACTCATTCGATTCAAATCAAGAAAACATTATTCCTTTTAAAACTGTGTACTCATTACTCACGAATGAGGTTTCACAAAATTCATATTAATACATTCAAGTCAAGTCTCTTATCTTTTAAGATCAAGTCTCTTAACTTATAAAATCAAGAAACCATTCTTTTTATCTCTTTAGACGTTATACCCAACTTCCCATAAAGCTAGTATAACTCTTAAGCTTTTAAAACCAAGCATTACTCTTCCTCAAAAAGGTTTCTTAAATCTTTTGAAATACTTCAATATCATTATTATTCAGCTTAAGTCAAAAGACATTGCCGTGACACTACATTCGCTTAACACACGACGCTTCACCGCACTATATATATATACTCTTTTAAAATACTTCAAGATTCTTATTATTCAGCTTAAGTCAAAAGACATTGCCACACGACGCCTACCGTACTATATATATATTCCCTTAAAATACTTCATGCTCAAGAGTATAGGAAGAATCACATACCTTGCGCACGATTATCGACTATAAGCAAAACGCCCACGCTTATAACCCTACTAGCCCTCGACCACCTTCTAAGTACTTGCAACATTCAACCAATAAAGGTTATCACCATCAGAATACAAATTCTATGTAAATACGCTTTAAACTTCTATCTTAATATTCTTCCGATGCGATTTCGCTCAAGTCTATTCTCAGAATATCCTTCTATTACGCTTCAATTCTCTTCTATGAATCTTATATTCATTTCTATACTACTACAGTATGTAATTTCCAATTACAAAAGAAGGACAGTAGTATTTACCTCGATGAGCCCAAAATTATCCAAGTTTAATGTCGCTCTTGAGCAACGTTAAGCTCCTACTCCGAGTGCTCCAACCCGCTCCAAACAACCCTTAGAAGTTCTACTAACTTCTACTTAACACTTCAACCGACTATGAAGGTTTTCCTTATGGTTTCGTTTAGTGGCTAAAGGAAGTATAATAGTATTGTCTGGGCTTTTGTATAAGTGTAACCTTGGGAATACTACAAGGTATTTGGACATAACAACAATACTAGGAGAGTATTTATATACCACAACAAGGGGTATTATACGAAAACAACTAGGCAGTGGACCCTCGCCAAACTTTCTCGGGGGGAGGCTCGCCAAGGCTTCTCAAAGAGGGGGAGGATGCTTTGGACGATCTACTACACAAAGGGGGGACAAGAGAGCTTTCAAGACTTAGGAAGATTTTTGGACGAAGAAGTCTTCCAAAGTGGGGGTATTTATAAGTCAAGGAATGGCCAACCAATGGCCAAGATCCATCCAAGTGTTAGGCAAGTGTAGGGCTAGGATTAAGCCATGTGCACCTTATCCATCTACCAACAAAATATCACAAAATATCCTACCAACTCCCCTTGACCCAATCGTCCAAGTTGCCGCCAAGCCTTCCAATGTGAGGGTGACACATGTCACCCTCCCGTTGGTCCAACATGTTTCGTCTCTCGGAAAAATCCGCAAAAATTAAAAATGACATAGCCGGATTTTTCCCTTCGCAAGTTTAGTAAAATGTTTCGTCGAAAAACGACTCTTTCCGGCACTTGTGTACAAATTTCGAACCTAGCCTAACTTTAAGGCTTAAATTTATATACGTACGCCCTCACGTACATACTCAGGAAATACGGGGTATAACATTCTCCCCTCCTTAGAAACATTCGTCCCGAATGTTCCTTCTCAAGACGGATAACGATAAAGTTCCTCTAACAAGTTGTCAACGCCACACCTGGCCATGTAATAACACCCGTCCTCTTCCTTCCTTACACGTCGTGCCCTTCTCGAACACTTGAACTCTTCTAGTATACGTACCACGCTTTAGTCATCGCTTTAGTTTCCAAAACTTGGGAGTCACCACCTCCAAACTTGGTCATCTTACCAGCCTCAATCTCCCTTAAGGCCATTCCCGGCCTTCACGATCCGCTTCTGGTCTAACGCATCCACGAACTCATACGATGGTCATCTGAACTTGGGCCTAGCACTCTCGTGACCCTACCACCTGGCGGGACCACCCAGAGCTGACCCCACCTCGAAATAGGCCGCGGGTTGGCCCGCAACATGGCCCCAACCCGACCCACTTAACGCTTCAAGCTCTTGGTTCCCGATCCGGAACAATATTACCTATACAGGTCATGAAAGCTACCACTTCCATTTAACACTACCCAAGGATTTTCCCACCATCACTCCACGTATACTTACACATTCTGACAAAGATCACTTGCAAAAAATTTTGTACATAATTCACAACATATAATCATTGCATCACGTATGCAAAACTCTGTAGGTTATGATATACTCGAATCTACCGCCCACTCTAATCATAGTTCGCCGCAGGCGCATAGTCAGGCGCGATGAACTCCGCCATCGATCCGCAGGTCGCGCCAAGCCGCCGTACCTCTCCTATAAGCACGCTTCGTCACATGGCCCCGACGGCCGCAGTGAAACAAGCACCAGAAAAAGACGACATTCTCGATGACGCTCGCCACATCGTACACCGGTGGGACATGAATCTCGCCTAGAACTCACGATACCGCGGAACTAAGCCCCGAGCTCGACCAGCTCCCGAATACCCCGAACGCCCCAAGACCGGAGGACCACTGCATCGGGCGGAGGTACATAACTAGCTCACGAGGCGTCCGCCTTGAAAGTTACCAAAGGACCTCGCCGCCTCGCCCTCTTCTCCGATCTCGGCCATTCCGTCGATCTCTCCGTGCCTCACATCCTAGTGCATGATCTTGCATGCGGCAATGTCCATGCCCACGAAGAGCTACACCCGCAGCAAGCTCGCCAAGTAATCATCTAGCCCGCGACGTAGCGTGTACTCACCCTCCATATCGCTACTACGCTGGGACATACCGAGCTAATGAGTCGAACTCCATATTGTACTTCTAACCGCCCGCCCGCCCCGCCTCAACGCCGTAAATATGGCCCGAGCCCTCTCATCTGTGGAGGCAAGAAGTGTGCAAGAAATGCCTTTGAGAACTCGTCCCATATACCGGAAGTGCATTCTCTCCCGACAGCTCCCATGAATCAAACCGGCCGATCGCGGTATCACGCACCGACGCGAACCTAGGACCACCGACTCGGTCTCCGATGCCTTGATCACTCATGACCAGAATCGCCGGATGAACTCCTCGCGATCATCTTCGTGCCTCGACCCATAAAACTCGCGGGTTACATCTCGTAAAATCCCGTAGTCTCAAATCGTCGCCGGGGTGAACTACGGTGCTATCGGGATCGAATCGCTGTGATCCAAATTTATCTCATATTCGCCACGACTCGCCGAATTGGGCCATCTCTTGTACTTATCTCATTCGCTTCCAGTGCTGGATCGAGGCTCGTGTATCAGAGTCTCAGCCATCGCTGCGCTTAACTCGCTGGTGTCGGGCGGTCTCAAACTCGCCGGGCACTGCTCGCATCGACTGCTCGCGCTCGCATTCTCTCAGATCTCACTAACACTCCTCGATCGCTTTCCCATCTGGGCTCAAGGTTTTACGCGAGGCATAATCGTAAAGGAAAGGAATACGCTGAGGGTCCAACTTATCACACGCTTTCTAAGGCACGATCTCGTAATGAGAAGAATGGAAACCAATCATAAATGTCCTATAGCCTCACGATTATAGATGTGGTGCACAACACACCGATAATCAAGACTCTACTAGACACGGTTCTGTAGACACTTTCCGAGACTAATCGCTCGATACCACTTTTGTCACGAATTCAACCGGCCCGTGGATCGTGCCTTACCCCGCACCCTAGTGATACAACATCGTGAGAAAACCAAATGAAATAAAAACTTTAAACATATAAATAGACATGGATCAAGATGAAAGAAAGCAAAGCAACCAAAACGGTTGCTTTTCAAAGATATATATATATATAAACATTTGAAGCTATAATCCTTACAACCCCGCCACAACAAAGGTGCTGCACTCTAAGATTTATACAACAACTATGACGGACGGGCCCCGCCATACCCCGAATGTACAAAACCTACACATCGTGGTAACATACCAAAGATAAGCCTCGAAGGAACGAGCTTCCCAAGAATCTGGAAGGTGATCCTAAAAGCGGATCGACACCGATGTACTCTACTGCGGATGAACGCAGCCCGAAGGCGAGGTCAAGACAACAGTACCAAGTATGTGAAATCAGAACATCAGAAATGAAATCATAATAGTCTATATAAAGCAGAGACATGTATGATAACCAAACTACGATTCACAACATAAAAGCAAATATGTCAAGTCGTGACTCACGCCTCAAAGTCATCCCTCATGCCCGTGGAACTCCTTCCTCACTGCCGGCAGTCTAGGTACAAACCATGTGATACGTATAACATGTCTCGGTCCATCTCATGGACCCAGTATAGAAACGTGTTGTCACGACTGCCCGGCACGTGATCGTGCCTTACCCGGCACCTGCAAGCCATACATCGAGAAAATCAGCGAAATATAAAACGAGACAAGAAACATTATTAAAAAGGAGAAAGCAGTTTATCTCAAGAAAAGCTTTGTCTTTCGCATATATATAACATAGTTTTGCGCTTACATCCCAACTGCATAATAGGACTATGCACTCTAAGGAAGTAAACAACTATGGCGGACAGGCCCGCCATACCTCGAATGTACAAAACTATCTACAATACAGGAGATCATACCTAAAAGTAGAGCCTCCGAGAAGATGGAGCTCACGACACCAACGCAAAGATCCTAAGGATGTGGATCTAGCACCTGCTTGCCCTTACCTGCGGCATGAACGCAGCCCCCCGAAGGAGGCAGTACAACAGGTACTAAGTATGTGAAACTGTAAAGTACTTAAATGAAATCATATCATTTTAAAACCAATGTTATAAATATACACGAAACAACCAATGTAACCGCACATAGTGCCACATCATAAACAAGAGCAACAATAGGTAAACTGTAACAAGTCTTTTCTAGGCTGTGAATGATCGAAGCAGGGCCAATTTCCCGTAGTATCACCATGCAAGCTAACTCACGGACTCCAGAGTCCGCATAGGCCACTTACATAGGCCCGCATAGGGTATAACCCCGCATCGAGGGTAGCTACTCCTCGGCATCGTCCTGGACTCGTAGTCCGCATGGCCACATAGACCGCATGAGGTATAACCCCGCACACTAACCTGGAACTCGTAGCTCAAGATAGTCCCCGGGACCCGCATGAGGTATTCTCGAATCATGGTCCCAGACCGCCTGAGTCTACCCCGCATCGGAGGGCAGCTTAACCCCCGGTAACATGTCAAGAGGTGAGTGATATAATACTAACACAACAGCTTATCGTTAAACAACATAAGCACAACAAGAATACCCTCTTATACAAACGTTTACAAGACACTAACACACTTAACATCATATCATGTCTACTTATCAAACCATTTTATTATTCTATCAATATAAGTCTGTTATAAACACATAGTTAAACTGTTCCTTTTATCATCTTAAGTGGTTATACCTAACTTCCCATAAATCTAGTATAACTCTTAAGCTTTCTGTTTTAAAAACCAATTAGTTCTCTTCTGTAAGAAAAATGATTCAATATTCTTTTGAAAAGCTTTAAGATCTTTATTATTCAGGCTTAAGTCGCAAGACATTGCCGTAAGTATTATTGAGGCTTAAGTCAAAAGACATTGCCGTAAGTATTATTCAATTAACACGTGTACGTCTGCCGTACTATATATATATTTTAAAATATCATGCTTTAGGAAGAATCACATACCTTCTCGGCGAAAACCACCTGCCAAGTTGAATATGTCGCGCGCAGAGACTCAACCTATAATAGTCAGACACGTCTATCAACGTCTAGACTACTCTTGTAAACAGTTCTATGCAGAGGGTTCTCTATCCTACGGAAAATTGGGCAGCACTTCCCTACCCGGTGAGCTACTCAAGTTCATCGTGAAAACAAATCCTAAGTAAGTATGCTTTGATTATTCTTCTTTAAACACTTCATCGTGATAATGATTCAATTCTATTCTGTGATATCCTTCTAAGTATTTAATAATTATTTCTATACTTCTACAGTATGTATTCTCTAATTACAAAAGAAGGACAAGTTTATTTACCTCGATAAGCCCAATAATATCCTAGATATAAGTCGATCCGGAGCAAGGCTTAGCTCCTAAGTTGTACGCTCCGATAGCTCCAAGGAAACCTTAGAAGTTCTTTACAACTTCTACTAAGTACTAAGGATTTGGGCTAGGTATTTTGGGCATTATAACAATACTAGAAGACAACTTTTCTACCAAGGAGGGTAGTGTTTCGCTAGGCTTCTTTAGAGGGGGTATTCGCCAAGACTTCACAAGTGGGGAGAAGTGAGGCTTGGGACGATGGCTCACAAGGGGAAGGAGGATTTAGACTTGGAAATTTGTGATGAATAAGTCTTCAAAGAGAGGGGTATGTATAGGGAAACCAAGGGCCAAGATCAAGCCAAGTGGGGGACAAGTGGAGGGCCAAGATTTGCCCAAGTGCCCCCTAACCTACTCCTCAAATCACTCCACAAACAAAGGTCCATGTTCTAAGCCCCAAAAGCCTCCCAATCATCCAAGGCAAAGGCCACTTGGCGTTCACTGAGGGTGACAAGTGTCACCCTCTCGTTGGTCCAAAAGGTTTCACGCCGAAAAATTCGCAAAAATTAGAAATGACATAGCCGAATTTACCCTACGCGAGTCGTGTAAAACGCTTCGTCGAAAACGATTCTTTGTGTGAGTTGTGCCCAAAAACGTCCTAGGCCTAAACTTTTAAGGCTACACTTTCAGACGCACGCCTACGCATATACTCCGAAATACGGGTATAACATTCTCCTCCTTAGAAACATTCGTCCCGAATGTTCCTTCCTAAGATAGCTAACGATAAGGTTCTCATAACTTAAACATTTGCAAATGCCACACACGCCACGTAACAACACTTAGGCATAAACGATAACTAAAATTTATAAGTAGGAAAGTGAATTACCCGGAGGTGTGGGGAATAGTGAGGATACTTCGCCTCATGTCCTCCTCGCCTTCCCACGTCATCTCCTCCTCGAGGTCGGTCCGCCACGTAACTTTGACGGCCACGCTCGTCCGCAGACGCCTAACTCCGACGATCGATTATCGCTATGGGAATCTCCTCATACGATAACCCTCGGTCACTGACATCGCCAATCGGTGTACCTTAGATGGATCCCCGATACATCTCCTCAGATGGATACGTGAAAACCGGATGCATCGCCTCAGATCGGACGGCAGATTCAACTCGTAGGCAACCTTGCCTACCTCGCGACAACTGAAATGACCTAATGTACCTTGGCCGAGTTTCTTCTTCCCGATCTCATCACACCTTCATGGGTGACACCTTTAGGAAAACCCAATCATGAACCTCGAACTCTAGATGCCGACGACGATGATCTGCGTATGACTTCGCCGACTCAGCCGCCAAGAACCTCTCCCGGATAAGCTTCACCTTATCCATCGCCGCACGCACCAACCGTCCCACTAATCGCACTCGCCACATCGAACCAACCTATAGGCGATCCGCACTTCCTCCCATAAAAGGCCTCATAAGGCGCCATCCGAATACCGGGTGGTAGCTATTATTGTATGAAAACTCAACTAGAGGCAAATGATCCTCCCACTACCTCGAAGTCAATAACATGCTCGCAACATATCCTCAAGAGTCCGGATAGTGCGCTCGCCTGTCCGTCTGCTGCGTGGATGGAATGCGATTGTGCTCACCAAGGCCCCTAAACCCTTCTCGAAATACCTCCGTTAGCCAGAATCGGGCCTCGTCATGCGATATGATCGAAATAGGGACTCCATGCGATCGACGATATCTCGGATGTAAAGTCCGCATAATCCTCACTAAAAGTCGCCCCGACGGAAGAAAGTGGGCTGATTTCGTCACCGTCGACGATAACCCATATAGAATCATGTCTCCTCCGAGTGCGAGGTAATCCCGTGATGAAGTCCATGTTGATCACCTCCCACTTCGGTGACGGATCTCTATCGTTCAGAACAAACCACCGTGCCTCCGTGCTCTACCTTCACCGGCCGACAACACGCACCGAGCTACGAACTCGCAACGCCCTCTTCAAGCCATCCCACCAATACATAGATCTAAGCGTCGTGGTACATCTTGGTCGACTCGACGGATAGAGTAACGCTTGCCGTGTGTGCTTCCCAAGAACTCGCCGAAGTCCTCAAACATCCGAACACACAACTCGCCTCAAACCTTAGCACTCCATCGTGCTACCTCAAAAGGACCTTCCTCACGAAGAGCCGTACACGATAACGTGTCAAAATCGGATCCTCGAATCGTTGCTCTTCACCTCCGACGATGGAAGACTCGCAACCTCACGAACTCGAACCCCACCGTTATCGTAATCAATCAAACGAACACCAAGGCTCGCTAATCGATGCAAATCACGAACCATGTCCTCCTCTCTCGTGTACATCCGATAGACTCCATCGACCTACGACTAAGAGCATACGCCACAACATTGGCCTTCCCGTGGTACAGATATCAACGTCGTAATCCTTAAGCAACTCTAACCACCGCCTCTCGCCGTAAGTTCACCTCCTCCGGCCGAAGATATACTTGGAGGCTCTTGTGGTCCGTATAAATATCCACGAACCCCATACAAATAGTGCCTCCAGATCTTCAAGGCGTGAATCACCGCGCTAACTCCAAATCACGCGGGTAGTTCCTCTCGTGTTTCTTCACCGTCGGGACGATACGCTATAACCTTGCCTCGCTGCATCAATACATCCCAACCCGATGTCCGACGATCACAATATACGACATATAACCGCTCGACCTCCGGAAGAGTAAGAACGGGCGTGCGTCGCCTCCTTCAAAGAATCGAAACCCCGCCACAAGCGTCACCATCTGAAACTTAGCCGCTTTCCGAGTCAGCCTAGTCAATGGTGCGTAGATAGAAGCAAACTTCTACGAACCGCGATAATAACTCGCAAGGCCCGTAAAATCGCGAACCTCTCGCCGAGTAAGAGTTCAGGCCAAGTCCCGATCGCCGATCTTGGCGTATCCACTGAATGCCATCACCCTAACAATGTGCCCAAGAAAAGCCACCGGTTAACCAAAACTCACATTTGGAAAACTTGACGTATAATCGCTGGTCTCGAGAATCACAAGATCGCCTCAAATGCTCGCATGCTCCTCGCCCGAGCGAGAATAAACCAAGATATCATCAATGAACACTATCACAAACGTGTTCAAAAATGGTTTGAACACTCGGTTCATCAAATCCATGAATACCGCGGAGTATTGGTCAACCCAAAAGACATGACTCGAACTCATAATGCCCGCATCGGTCCACGCGATCCTAGGGACATCTACCTCTCGACTCGCACTGATGATAGCCCAATCGCAGATCAATCTTGAGAAACATCTCGCGCCCGCAATCGGGTCGAACAAATCATCAATCCCGGAAGGGTATTCGTTTAATGGTCACCTTGTTCACCGCTCAGAATCAACACACATGCGCAACGCCCCGCCCTTCTTCTTCACGAACAATACCGCGCTCCCGAGGAGAAACACTAGGCACGATGAAGCCCTTCTCCAAAGAAGTCTCTAAGTTGATCCTTCAACTCTCTTAACTCGGCAGGTGCCATTCTGTATGGCGGAATGGAAATAGGCCGAGTGTCTGGCAACACATCTATACAAAACTCGATCTTCCTCTCAGGAGGGATACCCGGGAGGTCGCCCGAAATACGTCGGGAACTCTCCGACTCACCGAATCGATCAAAATCTGCATCGCAGCCTCGTGATCAAACACCAACGAGACGGTAGATGTACCGGCGATACCGTGCTCTCCCACTCAACAACCGCCTCAGAAACCGAACCGCACTATTCTCTCCTCAGCTACATTGGCGTAGCAAGACGCTAGCCAATCCATACCCATGATCACGTCGAAATCAATCATATCCAACTCTATCAAGTCGGCCAGGTCCGACGATCAGAATGGTCATCGACAAGCCCTATATACCCGCCTAACTACTACCGAATCACCCATCGCGTAGCTACCTCGAAAGCGGTGCATGGACTCGTGCTCTATCCCTATCCTACTAGCACAAGGGGAGATATATAAGACAGAGTAGAACCGGATCTATCAAGGCATACACATCAAACCCGAACCGATAAGGTACCGTGACGACATCAGTGAGGCCTCCGATCCTCGCTGGCCGACAAAGCATAAATGCGGTTCCGAGGACCGCTAGAATCTGGACCGCGCCACGACCTGCCGCGACTGGCCGTCCATGAGTACCTTGCTCCGGGCGAGTAGTTGTCGGGGATGAAGAAGACCGGCGAAAGAACTGTAGTCGACTTACCATCAAGATCGCCTTGCCTGACAGCCTCGATAGTGACCCGCCGCCACAATCAAACAAGCTCCCGTAGCAGCACCACAACTCCCGGTGGATCTACCGACGGCCACACCGAGGGTGGTCCCGATCGCCAGCACTCTCGCCGCTCGACGTCAAGCCACGGGCCTGGTTCGCCTCGAATATCTCGCCGCGGCTGAGGACGCGCAGAGTGCGGCGAGCTGGCCGTGGTGCAAATCAAGATCGCCGAGGCCGCCACCACGATAGCCACCAAAAGACCCTCGCCCCCGGTCTTCTTCGCCGTCCCAACCCGCTGGTCTCTACGCCTCGCATCCAAGAGCATGAGCTCGCATTCGGGTAATGTCCATAACCGGCAAGAGAAACACCCGCACAAGACTCGCCATATAATCATCTAGCCCGGTGACGAATGCACCCTATCCACCATATTCGCTATTAACGCTGGGACATATCGAGCCAATTAATCAAACTCGAGATTGTACTCCCTAATAAGGCGCCCTCTCGCCGCAAGAACAAAAATCTGTCACCGCGCCTCTCATTGTGGAGGCAAGAAGTGAGTGAGGAAAGCCTCTGAGAACTCATCCAAAGTAGCTAGGGACGCGTGCTCTCACCGCGATAACTCCCATGAATCGAACCACTCGACTGCGGTATCACGCAGCCTATGTGAACCGAAGATCACGGACTCGGTCTCCGACGCCCGATCACTCATAATCCTTCAGAGGCGACGGATGAACTCTCGCGATCATCCTCGACCTCTTCAGTAAAACTCGCGGCTACAACTCAGGAAATCTCGTAGCCTCAAACTATCTCGCTCGTGAACCACGGTGCATCGGGCTGAATCGAATCGCCGCATCCACTGCCTCATGTTCGCCACGATCCCGCCATTAATCGGGCCATCTCAGAAACCCATCTCATCTGCTCCAGCCGTGGGACCGAGGTGTAGGTATTGTGGTCTCATCGGCCGCCGCGCCCTAAACCTCTCGGGGTCGGGCGTCGTGAACTCGCCGTCTCGGGTATCGATCGGGCTCGAGCCTCGTGACTCTAGGTGTCCCACTAGCAGCCTCTGGCCGCCTTGCCCTTCGGGCCGGGTTGCCTTTACGTGGAGGCATAATCATATGTAAAAGGGATACGTTAGAAGAGTCCGACTTATAACACAGCTCTAAGGCACGATCTCAGAATGAGAAGAATGGAAACCAATCCTAAATATCCTATAGCCTCCTGATTATTGGTGTGGTGCACAACACACCGATAATCAATAATCTACTAGATACGGTCTGTAGACACTTTTCGAGGATTAACTGCTCTGATACCACTTTTGTCATGACTGCTCGGTTCGTGGATCGTGCCTTACCCGGGCACCCAAGTAGTCATACATCAGAGAAAATCAGCGGAAATATAAAACGAGACAAGAAACATTATTAAAAAGGAGAAACAGTTTATCTGAAGAAAAGCTTACCTTTCGGCATATATATAACATAGTTTTGCGCTACATCCCAATCGCATAATAGACTACTGCACTTGGAAGTAAACAACTATGGCGGACAGGGCCCGCCATACCTCAATGTACAAAACTATCTACAATACAGGAGATCATACCCAAAAGTAGAGCCTCCGAGAAGATGGAGCTCACGACACCAACGCAAAGATCCTAAGGATGTGGATCTAGCACTGCTTGCTCTTACCGCTGCAGATGAACGCAGCCTCAAGGAGGTCAAGACAACAGTACTAAGTATGTGAAATCAGAAAGTACTTAAATGAAATCATATCATTTTAAAGCCAATGTTATAAATATGCATCAAACAACCAATGTAATCGCACATAGTGCCACATCATAAACAAGAGCAACAATAGGTAAATCAGAATGTGTCTTTTCTAGGTCGTGAATGATCAAGCGGGCCAATTGCACGTAGTATCACCATGCAAGCCTAATCTCGACTCAGTAGTCCGCATAGGCCACTCACATAGGCCCGCGTAGGTATAACCCCGCATCGAGTGTAGCTACTCCTCGCATCGCCCCGACTCGTAGTCCGCATGGCCACATAGACCGCATGAGGTATAACCCCGCACACTAACCTGGAACTCTCGTAGCTCCGCATAGGTCCCCGGGACCCGCATGAGGTATTCTCGAATCATGGTCCTGCATCACTGAGTCTACCCCAGACGGAGGCAGCTTAACCCCTGCAACATGTCAAGAGGTGAGTGATATAATACTAACACAACAGCTTATCGTTAAACAACATAAGCACAACAAGAATACCCTCTTATACAAACGTTTACAAGACACTAACACACTTAGCATCATATCATGTCTACTTATCAAACCATTTTATTATTCTATCAATATAAGTCTGTTATAAACACATAGTTAAACTGTTCCTTTTATCATCTTAAGTGGTTATACCTAACTTCCCATAAAGCTAGTATAACTCTTAAGCTTTCGCTTTAAAACCAATTAGTTCTCTTCTGTAAGAAAAATGATTCAATATTCTTTTGAAAAGCTTTAAGATCTTTATTATTCAGGCTTAAGTCGCAAGACATTGCCGTAAGTATTATTCAGGCTTAAGTCAAAAGACATTGCCGTAAGTATTATTCAATTAACACGTGTACGTCTACCGTACTATATATATATTTTAAAATATCATGCTTTAGGAAGAATCACATACCTTCTCGGCGAAAACCACCTGCCAAGTTGAATATGTCGCGCGCAGAGACTCAACCTATAATAGTCAGACACGTCTATCAACGTCTAGACTACTCTGTAAACAGTTCTAAGCAGAGGGTTCTCTATCCTACGGAAAATTGGGCAGCTGTTATACCCCGTATTTCCAGAGTATGTACGTGAGGGCGTACGTATTAAATTTAAGCCTTAAAGTTAGGCTAGGTTCGAAATTTGGGCACAAGTGCCGAAAAGAGTCGTTTTTCGACGAAACGTTTTACTAAAGTTGCGAAGGGAAAATTCCGGCTATGTCATTTCTAATTTTTGCGGATTTTACGAGAGACGAAACATTTTGGACCAACGAGAGGGCGACACTTGTCACCCTCTAATTGGAGCACGTTTTGGGCGGTAACATGGACGATTGGAGGAGGGGTTAGGTAGGATATTTTTTGTGCAAGTTGTGTGGTAGATGGATAAGGTCCACATGGTGGAATCCTAGCCCTACACTTGCCTAACACTTGGGTGAATCTTGGCCATTGGTTGGCCATTTCTTGACCTATAAATACCCCCCCCCCCCCTTTGGAAGACTTCTTCATCCTAAAATCTTTCTAGGTCTTGAAAGCTCTCTTCCTCCCCCCCTTGAGTGTAGTATCTCGTCCAAAAAGTCCCCTCAGGAGAAGCTTGGCCGAGAGGGTCTCTCCCCCCCGCCCTAGCCTAGTTGTTTTCGTACAATACCCTTTTTTTTTTTGTGGTATAGAAATACTCTCCTAGTATTGTTGTTATGCCCAAATACCTTGGCCCAAATACCTTGTATTATTCCCAAGGTTACACTTTTACAAAAGCCCAGAAATACTATTATACTTCCCTCAGTCACAAAAACGAAACCCTAAGGAAAACCTTCATAGTCGGTTGAAGTGTTAAAGAAGTGCGTAGAACTTCTAAGGGTTGTTTGGAGCAGATTGGAGCACTCGGAGTAGGAGCTAAATGTTGCTAAGGAGCGACATTAAACTCGGATAATTTTGGGGCTTATCGAGGTAAATACTACTGTCCTTCTAGTGTAATTGGAAATTACATACTATAGTAGTATAGAAATGAATATAAGATTCATAAGAAGAATTGAAGCGTAATGAAGGATATTACGTAAAAGACTTGAATCAAATCACTTGTAAGAATATTAGTAGAAGTTAAACAATACTTACTTAGGAAAGTTTATACAAAGATGGTCGATAACCTTTATTGGTTGAATGTTCTCGCAAGTAGCATGGGCTACTTAGAAGGTGGACCAGCAGCCGTTATAGCCATGAGCGTTTTGCTTATAGTCGATAATCGTCGCGAGGTATGTGATTCTTCCTATACTCTTGAGCATGATATTTTAAAGGAAGATATATATAGTACGGCAATGTCTTTTGACTTAATCAATAATATATAATACGGTAGACGCATACGTGCTAATTGAACGTAGTTGCAGCAATGTCTTTTGACTTAAGCCCAATAATATATAATACGGTAGACGATACGTGCTAATTGAACGTAGTTGTAATCGACCTCCTTCGGGGCCGCGTTCATGCCGCAGTAGAAGTTCATCGGCCGATCCCCGCTTAGGATTACCTTTCAACAGACGAAGCTCCGTTCCTTCGGAGGCTTATCTTTTAGTATGTGTTCTCGAGTTGTAGGTTCTTGTACATTCGAGGTATGGCGCCCCGTCGTCATAGTTGTTGTAAATCTTAGAGGTCCGTAGATCACAAAGTTGTGGGGTTGTAAAAGGATTAAACTATTCAAGTTTTAGTTTTATATATATGCCGAAAAGCGATTTTCTCTCGATAAAATGTGTCTCATTTTACGATTGTTTCATGTTTTATTTTTATGTTCACTGACACTGATGTATGACTACTTGGGTGCCGGTAAGGCACTACCACGCCCCGAACGGTCGTGATGTATGGTATCGCAGCGCTTAACTCGGAAAGTGTCTACGCATCGCGTGTCTAGTAGAGTCTTGATTATCGGTGTGTGCACCACATCTATAATCGAGGTCGCAGGACATTTAGGATTGGTTTCCATTTCTTCTCATTTTGAGATCGTGCCTTAGAGTGTGATAAGTCGGACCCTCTCGACGTATTCCTTTCTTTTACCGCTATGCCTCGCGTAAGGCAACCTGCATAGATGGGCGCGATCGAGGAGCTATTAGTGGATACAGAGAGTGCGAGGCGCAGCCCTGGCCAAGACTGAGATAAAGGCCCGACGGCGAAGTTTCGCGACGCCGCCAGCACCAGCAGAGTTTAGAGCCGCAGCAGTGGCCGCTGAGACTACAGTACCTGAGCCTCCATTCCCACGGTCTGCGGCAGAACAGTTGGGGTACAAGGAGATGGCCCCATCGCTAGGTCGTGGCGATATGAGATACTTTGGGCCGACGCAGTAGCCCATAGCGCCGTGGTTCACTCCTAGATCGGATAGTTTGAGGCTACAGACTTTACGAGATGTAGCCCGCGAGTTCTACTGTCGAGGCACGAGGATGATCGCAGGAGTTCATCCGAGCGATTCTGGATCATGAGAGTGATCAAGGCTTCGAGACCGAGCCGGTGGTCTTAGGTTCGCATCGGCCGTGTTATACCCCGTAGTTCCGGGTATGTATGCGAGACGCACGACGAGAATACGGCTGTAAAGATTGGAAAGGAAGAAAGAGGTGATTTTTCCACGGAGAAGTTTCCGGTTTTGTGAAGGAAAAGGTTCGTTAATGGGAATTGGATTCCCGACGGTATTCGGACTTCCCGGAATATTAGAGAATTATGGAATTTTATTTTGGAAATGGTCACGTGGGCCCACGGAGAAATTTACTGTTTGTAGGGCCCACTTTGTTTTCTAGATTTTGGCCATTGTGGATATTTTCTAAGATGTTTTATTTTGGGCCAATAGGAGGGTGACACGTGTCACCCCGCCTAGTGGCTTGGCCGATTGGCATTTGGGGCACAAGTTGCCGATTGTAGTCGCCGACTAAACGCTTTACATAACTTGTAGGGGAAAATTCCGGCTATGTCTTTTCTTATTTTTGGATTTTTCCGAGAGATGAAATGTTTTGGACCAACGAGAGGGCGACACTTGTCACCCTCAAGTTGGTGGAGTCGACGCCACCTCGACGTTGAAGTCGGTTGGTGAGATATTTTGTGAGGATTTGTGGAGTAGGGACTAGGGGCACTTGGGCATATCTTGGCCCTACACTTGTGTAGCACTTGGCTCAATCTTGGCCATTGGTTGGCCTTGGCTTGTGCTATAAATACCCTCTCCTTTGATGAATTCTTCATCCATTCCTAAATGTTTCTAAGTGTAAAATCCTCTCCTCCATGTGTTGAGTTCGCCGGTGGCCTCCCCTGTGGCGAGAGCACCCCTCTCTGGGGTGCTAGCCGAGTAGTGCCCCCTCCTAGAGTTGCTAGTAGGGTACCCCTAGCCTAGTTGTTTTAGATAATACCCCTTGGTTGAGAATTACTCTCAAAAGTATTGTTATAATGCCCAAATACCTTAGCCTTATACCTTGTAGTATTCTAAGGTTATATCTATACGAAAGCCCGAAATACTATCATACTTCCCACAGTACAAAACCGAAACCCAAGGAAAATCTCCATGGTTAGTTGGAGTGCTTTGTAGAAGTTGGTTAGAACTTCTAAGGGTTGTTTGAGCGACGGAGCACCGGTGTAGGAAGCGAAACATTGCTAAGGATCGACTTTAAACTCGGATAATTATGGGCTTATCGAGGTAATTATCTTGTCCCCTATTGTAATTGGATATTACATGTTGTTAGAATATATAGTTGAAGTATACTATATATAGAATCAACGTAGTTGTTAGCAATGTCTTTTGACTTAAGCTTTGAAGAATAAGGAATCGAATGAATGTAATTACATAGACCGTATTATGAGACTTGTGTAGTATTGCGGTATAGTAGAATTGTACCGTTCGGGTTAGATGTATAACTTGCGGTTGGCTTGGTAGCGGCCTCGATAGAGGAGAGATTTACGCCTGTTTGCGGGGAGGTGCGAATTTTCGGTAGAATGTTCTCTGATGAGATCTAAATGTTAATAAAGCGCCTGTGGCCTTATAGGTTGATGTACTACGTGTGGCGCGATCACGTGGCTTAAGGAGTAGCCGACGCGTTTGGAAGTACTTGGAGCGTTTTGCTATGAGTCGATGCTCGTCGCGAGGTATGTGAACCTCTTCCTATCTCTTCTAGCATGATATGTGTGAACTATGTAGTACGGTGACGCATACGTGCTAAATGTGTTTGAGTGGTTTAAAACATAAAGTGTTATAACGGCTTTATGGGAAGTTGGTTATAAACTTTATGTTAGTAAGAAAATACATGTGGTTTTTTAAAAGGTAACTGATTTGAACTATAACTGGCTTGTTATATGATAAGAAAGAACTTGAAGTATTTCAAAAGTTTTTGAAATCATTTTGAAAGGAGAAGTAATACTTGGTATTTGAAAACTTAAGAGTTATACTAGCTTTATGGGAAGTTAGGTATAACGCTTAAGAATGCTTTCTTGATTTGAAATCGAATGTGTATCGACAAACCACCGCTACGTTAAAAGGAAATGTTTTGAATAATTAAGTATTATTAAAACCAGAGAAACTTCCATCCATGTAAGCTAAGATGAGACAAAATGATATTTCTAGATCATGGTCATTGTAATAAGATTGTTATAAACAAGAATGTCCTACTCACATATAAGGCTTATGTTTCTCCGATTGTTTAAAAGAGAATTATATTCTTAAATGAATAAAACTATGAACTACTAAACCTTTCTAAAATAAGAAACGTGAACATTTGATATTAGGCAAACTTGACGTTTGGAAAATAATGTTGTTACTTGAATTTACAAAGGTAAGAGTTTTGGTTTTCTTAAAAGGATAGTCACTCTATTTTATACTACGTATTGTGTGACTTATGTGAAAGAAACATATCTTTTAAAGATTTAATGTGAAGTACTTTGGGGTTAGATACGAACTTGTTAGTAGAAAGTACCTTGTGTGAATACTCTATTGTATTGGTTCGTGATAGCCTTGTAAATACTTTCTTGTTGAGTTGAGAAGTAAACATGTTGGGATGCTACGTGTTAGTATCTTGTGATGTTAGTGTAAAGGGTTTCCTCGATCGCGCTTTAAAGTTGTTTGACTATCACCGTTATGTTGGTATTGTACCACTCACCTCGACTTGTGTTCGGAGGTTAAGTCGCCTCCGTCGCGGGTAGACTTCAGTGATGCAGGACCATGATTCGAGAATACCTCATGCGGGTCCGGGGATCCGTGCGAGCTACGGAGCTCCGTGTTAGCGACCGCCTTGTGGTCATGCGGTCTCGCGCTACGCGATGCGAGTCCAGACGACGCCGGGAGTAGCTACCGATGCGGGTTATACCTCATGCGGGCCTATCTCGACCGCCTATGCGAGTCGCGAGAGTTCGTGGCTAGACGCGCACATTTGATATCGGGCAAGTGACCAGCTTTATCATGTGACGGCCAGCAGATATCATGACACGGCTTATGACCTTGTTGGTACCGCTGGGTGTTAGTAGTCGCTATGCCTTCGCATTTACCTGCATCGTTTTATTAGGACACAGTGGGACACGTGTTCATGTGTATTCCTTGGTGCTTGTATATCATAAAGCTGCTGGCGGGAGAAGGTATTCCACGCACGATTGATGGGCGGGCGTGAGACCCATTGTTAAAATTGAGTGATGACTTGAGGCGTGAGTCACGACTTGACATATTCGCTTATTTATGGTGAATCAGAGTTTGTTATCATACATGTCTCTGCTTTGTATAGACTACTATGATTTCATTTCACGATTTATTTTAGTTTCACATACTCGCACTGTTGTCTTGACCTCGCCCGGGCTGCGTTCACGCCGCGAGTAAAGGTACACCGCCGTTGATCCTCGCTCTTAGGGTCACGATTCAGCTTTTGGGAAGCTCCGTTTCTCGAGGCTTATCTTCGTATAGTCCACGTTGTTGTAGGTGCTTACATTCGAGGTATGTGACGGCCCCGTCCCGTCGTTGTTGTCGTATCATTTCTTAAGTGCATGTAAATCACAGGCGTGGTTTGTAAAAGGATTAAAGCTGTTCATTTGTAAAAAGTGGTTATTTATATATCTTAAAGGCAATTTTTCCTCGACATCGTTTTGTACTTCATTTGTTCATGTATGTTTTATGTTCCACGATTACTCTGATGTTGTGTCACTAGGGTGCCCGGTAAGGCACGACCACGGGCCGGGCGGGTCGTGACAAAAGTGGTATCGAAGCGATTAATCTCGGAAAGTGTCTAGGCATCAGATTCAGAGTCTTGATTATCGTGTTGTGCACCACGCCAATAATCGTGAGGCTATAGGATATTTAGGATTGGTTTCTATTCTTCACTCGAGATCGTGCCTTAGAGCCGTGTTGTAAGTTGGACCCCTAACGTATTTCTTTCCTTATCGTTATGCCTCCGCGCAGGCAACCCGCCCGGAGGGCAAAGCGGAGGAGGCGCTAGTTGAGTTCGGAGGGTGCGTGAGCACAAGCCCAATTATCACCTTGATGGTGCCCGTTCGGGATTTCTGCGGCGTCACTAGCCCCGTGAGTTTAGCACGGCGGCAGCAGTTCCTAGCGCCATAATATTTGAACCTTCGCCCACGATTGGGAACAGAGAATATAGATTGCAGAGACGACCGTTACATTAGCTATGGATGTGGCTACGAGAAAATACCGATGTCCGCGAGTCTTGATGACTATCTAAAGAGAGGGTTGTACAAGAGTAATTCTTGACTAGGCGAGCATGGCCTATGAAGCGGGCTTATACGCTGCAGCCGAGAAGCGTAGAGATCGGCGGGTTAACGAAGGACATCGAAGGGGCCAGAGCGGCAGGTCCTTGGTAACCGAGGCGAGTCGCCTCACCGCAGATTAGATTATGCACATCCGCCAAAAAGAGGTCCCCACGGATTCATGACGTTCGGGTATGCAGGAGTTGGTCAGACTCGGGGTTTTCGATTCGCGGTGCAGCGCCATCGGGAATGTCGTCTTTTAGATTGATACTTGTTGTACTGTGGCCGTCGAGGGCCATATGTCGAATAGGTGACCTAGTAGAAGGATTTTGTCTTGATGCAGGTGGGTAGTTCGTCACCTTGCCTTAATCGCACTACGGGTAGGTTCGATTAGAACGACATAGGGAGTGAAGCGATGAGATGCAGCATATCCTAAACCCTCTATAATTTTGTTTATGTGATAAGGTGAGTATACCTTAAGTGCTATGTTCGTAGCGGTATGTTAGTTGTGATTAGAAATCATGGTTGTTTAGCAGAGTAAGATGTTGGGGATAGAGAAAGTGTGAGCCTTAGAGTTTACTGCAGAGACCTTAGAGGTAAGGCCATCTCGAGTAAAAGACGTATATTATGTTTGACCCTTATAGGAGTGCATAGTGCACGTGAGCTATGTTCGTGGGATTAGTCCCTGAGTAGTGTGGAAGGAAAGAGGGTAGTTGAGCTAAGTAGACCGCTAGGTTTTAGTAACGTGTTTTGAGAGATTGTTCCTTCGGGGAGATAGTATTTTGCGCCTTGGTCGGGTTGAGGCCACGTTGCGGTCAACCCGGCATGTTTGGTGGTGGGTCTGCAGTTGTGGTGGTCCCGCCTTGTGGAAGGGTCACGAGGGTGTTAGGCCCAAGTTTAGTTAACCAAACGACGAGTTCGTGGATGCGTTCGACTGGTCGATCGATGGGGCAGCCCATCGTGTTCTTCTGGTCGGACCGTTCACTCGGCGATGTTGATTTATCGAGAAAGGTTGTAAGGCTGCACGGTGCCTACCTTCACCTTATGGCGCAGTGGAGCCAGTGTTACGGCTGTTTTTGTTTACGGAAGTTTTACGAGGCGGGTTAAGGACTCGGTGAGTCTCAGATCGCATTCGCTCGCCGCATGATGGAATTCGGGGTAGTTGTGAAGATTGTTGTCTCTGCGTGGAGCGTTGCTACCATTTGATGTTCGGAGGTCGCCATGAGCCTTGCAGGCGGAAGTGTAAGTTGCCGGTCGATTGGTTCGATGTTGGCAGGGTTCAGATAGTTGGTTCAGTCTTGTTCCAGCAGACTGTGGATAGTGAGAAGCTTGTCTAGAAGAAGTTATGGCAGCTCAGAGGAATCGTGCGGATAATCGGCGACGACGCTTAGAGTTCAGGTTGACGGTCGGTCTTCTTGAAAGAACCACGGACGAGTGTGGCGAGTTTTGGATCTAAAGCGATGTAAATGTGGTAAGAATTCGAGTGCACGGCGGCCGATGATCGCATGGCACCGGTACCATTTGTTGGGTAGTCGGAGCTAGGCTCGCGGCAAAGTGACAAAAGTGTATTTGTGTTGATTTAGAGGTGTTTCCTCGTTGACTTGGATATAAGTATGTTGCGCAGTATTTACGTGGCGGTGTGGCGGGATTGTTTCGTAAGTATAGTAGTGAAGACTATCCGCACGTGTTCGCTTTTGAGACTTAGAAGGAACATTGGACGAATGTTTCTGGGGAAGAATGTTATACCCGTAGTTCCGAGGTATGTATGCGAGGACGCACGTGCGAGAATACGGCGAAAGATTGGAAAGGAAGAAAGAGGTGATTTTTCCACGGAGAAGTTTCGGTTTTGTGAAGGAAAAGGTTCGTTAATGGAATTGGATTCCCGATTTGGTATTCGGACTTCTGGAATATTAGAGAATTATGGAATTTTATTTTGGAAATGGTCACGTGGGGCCACGGAGAAATTTACTTTTGTGGGGCCCACTTTGTTTTGAGATTTTGGCCATTGTGGATATTTTGGAAGATGTTTTATTTTGGGCCAATAGGAGGGTGACACGTGTCACCCCGCCAGTGGCTCGGCGATTGGCATTTGGGCACAGTGCCGACAGAGTCGTTTTTCGACGAAACGTTTTACATAACTTGTGAGGGGAAAATTCCGGCTATGTCTTTTCTTATTTTTGCGGATTTTTCCGAGAGATGAAATGTTTTGCACAAACGAGAGGGCGACACTTGTCACCCTCAAGTTGGTGAGTTGACGGCCACCTCGGGCGTTTGAAGGTCAAGTTGGTGAGATATTTTGTGAGGATTTGTGGAGTAGGGACTAGGGGCACTTGGGCATATCTTGGCCTACACTGCATAGCACTTGGCTCAATCTTGGCCATTGGTTGGCCTTGGCTTGTGCTATAAATACCCTCTCCTTTGATGAATTCTTCATCCATTCCTAAATGTTTCTAAGTGTAAAATCCTCTCCTCTGTGTTGAGTTCGGCCAAGGGCCTCCCCCTTGTGGCCGAGAGCACCCCCCCTGTCGGGGTGCTAGCAGAGTAGTGCCCCTCCTAGAGTTGCTAGCCGGGTACCCACAGCAACTAGTTGTTTCGTATAATACCACTTGGTTGAGAATTACTCAAAAGTATTGTTATAATGCCCAAATACCTTAGCCTTATACCTTGTAGTATTCTAAGGTTATATCTATCTGAAAAGCCGGAAATACTATCATACTTCCCGTCACACAAAACCGAAACCAAGGAAAATCTCCATGGTTAGTTGGAGTGCTTTGTAGTTGGTTAGAACTTCTAAGGGTTGTTTGAGCGACGGAGCACAGTGTAGGAGCGAAACATTGCTAAGGATCGACTTTAAACTCGGATAATTATGGGCTTATCGAGGTAATTATCTTGTCCCTATTGTAATTGGATATTACATGTTGTTAGAATATATAGTTGAAGTATACTATATATAGAATGAACGTAGTTGTTGGCAATGTCTTTTGACTTAAGCTCAAGAATAAGGAATCGAATCGAATCAGAATTACATAGACCAGACATGAGACTTGTGTATTGCGGTATAGTAGAATTGTACCCGTCGGGTTAGATGTATAACCCCCGGTTGGCTTGGTAGCCTCGATAGAGGAGATTTACGCCATTGCGGGGGAGTCCACGAATTTTCGGTAGAATGTTCTACGATGAGATCTAAATGTTAATAAGCGCGCGGCCTTATAGGTTGATGTACTACGTGTGGCGCGATCTACGTGGCTTAAGGAGTAGCCGACGTTTGGAAGTACTTGGAGCGTTTTGCTATGAGTCGATACTGCCGCGAGGTATGTGAACCTCTTCCTATCTCTTCTAGCATGATATGTGTGAACTATGTAGTGCGCAGACGCATACGTGCTAAATGTGTTTGAGTGGTTTAAAACATAAAGTGTTATAACGGCTTTATGGGAAGTTGGTTATAACGACTTTATGTTAGTAAGAAAATACATGTGGTTTTTAAAAGGTAATCGATTTGAACTATAACTGGCTTGTTATATGATAAGAAAGAACTTGAAGTATTTCAAAAGTTTTTGAAATCATTTTGAAAGGAGAAGTAATACTTGGTATTTGAAAACTTAAGAGTTATACTAGCTTTATGGGAAGTTAGGTATAACGGCTTAAGAATGCTTTACTGATTTGGAAATCGAATGTATCGACAAACCATCGCAAACGTTAATAAAAATGTTTTGAATAATTAAGTATTATTAAAACGAGAAACTTCCATCCGCATAGAAGCTAAGATGAGACAAAATGATATTTCCTAGATCATGGTCTTGTAATAAGATTGTTATAAACAAGAATGTCTACTCGCATATAAGGCTTATGTTTCTCGGATTGTTTAAAAGAGAATTATATTCTTAAATGAATAAAACTATGAACTACGAAACCTTTCTAAAATAAGAAGCGTGAACATTTGATATTAGGCAAACTTGACGTTTGGAAAATAATGTTGTTACTTGAATTTACAAAGGTAAGAGTTTTGGTTTTCTTAAAAGGATAGTCACTCTATTTTATACTCACGGGTATTGTGTGACTTATGTGAAAGAAGCAGATCTTTTAAAGATTTAATGTGTGAAGTACTTGGGGTTAGATAAGAACTTGTTAGTAGAAAGTACCTTGTGTGAATACTCTATTGTATTGGTTCGTGATAGCCTTGTAAATACTTTCTTGTTGATTTGAGAAGTAAACATGTTGGGATGCTACGTGTGTTAGTATCTTGTGATGTTAGTGTAAAGGGTTTTCCTCATCGCGCTTAAAGTTGTTTGACTATCACCGTTATGTTGGTATTGTACCACTCACCTTGACTTGTGTTCGGAGGTTAAGCCGCCGACGCGGGGTAGACTCGGTGATGCAGGACCGTGATTCGAGAATACCTCATGCGGGTCCGAGGATCCATGCGGAGCTACGGAGCTCGGTGTTGCGCGGCGCCCTTGTGGTCATGCGGTCTCGTGCCGTGCGGATCGCGAGTCGGGGCGATTTGGGAGTAGCTACCGTCGCGGGTTATACTCATGCGGGCCTATCTCGACCGCCTACGCGGAGTGCGGAGAGTTCTGTGGCTAGACGCGCACATTTGATACTGCGGGCGAGTGACCAGCTTTTATCATGTGACGGTCTAGACAGATATCATGACACAACTTATGACCTTGTTGGTACTGTGGGTGTTAGTAGTCGGCTATGCCTTCGTACTTACCCTGTACTGTTTTATTAGGACACAGGTGGGACCTGGTGTTCATGTGTATTCCTTGGTGCTTGTATATCATAAACTGCCGGCAGTGAGGAAGGTATTCCACGGGCACGATTGATGTGGTGGGCGTGAGACCCATTGTTAAAATTGAGTGATGACTTGAGGGCGTGAGTCCCTGACTTGACATGACTGCTTATTTATGGTGAACTGTAGTTTGGTTATCATACATGTCTCCTGCTTTGTATAGACTACTATGATTTCATTTACAGTATTTATTTTTAGTTTCACATACTTTTGTTATCGACCTCCTTCGGGCCGCGTTCATGCCGCGAGTAAAGGTACACCGTCGTTGATCCTCGCTCTTGGTCACAGTCAGCTTTTAGGAAGCTCCGTTTCTCGGAGGCTTATCTTGCATAGTCCTGTTGTTGTAGGTGCTACATTCGTGGGTACGGCCCCGTCCGTCGTTGTTGTCGTATCATTTCTTAGAGGTCTGTAGTACTGTTGTGGGCAGGGTTTGTAAAAAGGATTAAACTGTTCATTTGTAAAAAAGTGGTTATTTATATATGCCGAAAGGCAATTTTTCCTCAGATTACTGTTTTGTACTTCATTTGTTCATGTATGTGTTTTATGTTCCGCTGATTACTCTGATGTTGTGTCACTAGGGTGCCCGGGGTAAGGCACCAGTCACGGGCCCCGGAACGGGTCGTGACAGCGTGATACCACAGTCGACTTGTTTGATTCGTGGGAGCTGTCCCGGGGAGAGAATGCACTTCCAGCCGTTTGGGACGAGTTTTCGGGGGCCTTCCTGGCACATTTCTTGCCTCGCGAATGAGGAGGGCTCGGGCCGCATTTTTGATGTTGGCGAGCGGCGCATTCGGAGTACAATGTGAGTTCGACTCATTGGCGGTATGTTCCCGCATTAGTAGCTAATATGGGGATCGAGTGCACCGATATATTACAGGCTTGATGATTACCTAGCGAGAGTTGTTGGGTTTAGCCTTTAGCTGGCAATGGACATTGCGTATGTGCTTATGCACTTGGATGTGAGGCGGAGAAATCGGCGGAATGGCGAGATCGTGAAGAGGCGAGCAGGTCGCTTTGGTGACTTTCGAGGCGGACCGCCTCAGAAGAAATTTAGTTTTGTACCTCGCCCGGCAGAGTGGTCCTCCACAACCTTCGGGGCATCCAAAGTATTGAGCAGTCGAGCTCCATGGGTTCAAGTTTCGAGGTAGGGGTGTTGTCAGTGCGATCACCCCTACGCCGGTGGTCGATGTGGTAGACCGCATTTTGGGAATGTCGTGGTGCGAAGGAGCTTGTTATTTTGCGGCCAGCGGCCATTTTGCGAGGAACTGTCAGACCAAGGGTAGCACGGATGTTACGACTCACCTTCGGGATCGATGGTGGTTCATCGCCTTCGCTATGCGCCTGCAGGCGTGATGCGTGATTAGAAAAGCGGTAGAGGCAGGTATATCCTTAACCTCTAGAGACTTGTATGTATTGATGCTATGATAATGTGTTAAGTGTTATGTTCGGATAGCTTGTGCTAAAATGTGATTTAGAAACCTGATTAGTGTAAACGGGTAAGCCTTGGGTGAGGAAATGATGAACCTTAGAATATTACAATTGAGACCTTAGATGTAAGGTAGTCTTGAGTGCAGGATTTTGCAAGTAATCCTTGTCGGAGAGCATTTATGCCTAGAATGTATTGTGTGATAAGTCACAGGTAGTGTGAAATGGGAGTGGTAGCTTTCATGACTGTAGAGGTAAGATTGTTCGGAGCGGGAACAGGCGTGATCGTTAAGTAGGTCGGGTTGGGGCCATGTTGAGGCCAACCCGCGGCTGTTAGAGGTAGGTCACTCTGGGTGGTCGCGGTGGTAGGGTCACGAGGGTGCTAGGCCCAAGTTTAGATAACCATCGTATAAGTTCGTGGATGCGTTCAACGAGAATCGGTTCGTGAAGGCCGAATGGCCTTAAAGGAAGCGGCTAGTGAGATGACCAAGTTTGGAGGTGGTGACTCAAAGTTTTGGAAAGCGAGCGATGATCAAGTGTGGTGCGTATACTAGAAGAGTTCAAGTGTTCGAGAAGGGAGCGAGTAAGGAAGGAAGGAGCGTGTGTTATTAAGTGGCCAAGGCGTGGCATTGGCAACTTGGAGGAACTTCATCATTATCAGTCTTGAGAAGGAACATTCGACGAATGTTTCTAAGGAGGAGAATGTTATACCGTATTTCGGTATGTACGTGAGGGCGTACGTATTAAATTTAAGCCTTAAAGTTAGGCTAGGTTCGAAATTTGGGCACAAGTGCCGAAAAGAGTCGTTTTTCGACGAAACGTTTTACTAAAATTGCGAAGGGAAAATTCTGGCTATGTCATTTCTAATTTTTGCGGATTTTTCCGAGAGACGAAACATTTTGGACCAACGAGAGGGCGACACTTGTCACCCTCTAATTGGAGCACGTTTTGGGCGGTAACTTGGACGATTGGAGGAGGGGTTAGGTAGGATATTTTTTGTGCAAGTTGTGTGGTAGATGGATAAGGTCCACATGGTGGAATCCTAGCCCTACACTTGCCTAACACTTGGGTGAATCTTGGCCATTGGTTGGCCATTTCTTGACCTATAAATACCCCCCCCCTTTGGAAGACTTCTTCATCCTAAAATCTTTCTAAGTCTTGAAAGATCTCTTCCTCCCCTGAGTGTAGTATCTCGTCCAAAAGTCCCCTTGTGAGAAGCTTGGCAGAGGTCTCTCCCCTGCTAGTTGTTTTGGTATAATACCCTTTTTTTTGTGTGGTATAGAAATACTCTCCTAGTATTGTTGTGCCCAAATACCTTGGCCCAAATACCTTGTAGTATTCCCAAGGTTACACTTTTACAAAAGCCCAGAAATACTATTATACTTCCCTCAGTCACAAAAACGAAACCCTAAGGAAAACCTTCATAGTCGGTTGAAGTGTTAAGTAGAAGTTGCGTAGAACTTCTAAGGGTTGTTTGGAGCGGATTGGAGCACTCGGAGTAGGAGCTAAACGTTGCTAAGGAGCGACATTAAACTCGGATAATTTTGGGGCTTATCGAGGTAAATACTACTGTCCTTCTAGTGTAATTGGAAATTACATACTATAGTAGTATAGAAATGAATATAAGATTCATAAGAAGAGAATTGAACTGTAATAGAAGGATATTACAGAAAAGACTTGAACTGAAATCACTTCAGAAGAATATTAGTAGAAGTTAAACTATACTTACTTAGGACTGTTTATACAGTAGACTGATAACCTTTATTGGTTGAATGTTCTGCAAGTAGCATGGGCTACTTAGAAGGTGGACCAGGCTAGCCGGGTTATAGCCGTGGAGCGTTTTGCTTATAGTCGATAATCGTCGCGAGGTATGTGATTCTTCCTATACTCTTGAGCATGATATTTTAAAGGAAGATATATATAGTACGACAATGTCTTTTGACTTAAGCCTGAATAATATATAATACGATGACGTCGTATGCTAATTGAGCGTGGTTATGCGGCAATGTCTTTTGACTTAAGCTGAATAATATATAATACGGTGACGCATATGCTAATTGAGCGTAGTTATCTTGACCTCCTTCGGGGCTGCGTTCATGCCGCAGTAGAAGTACATCGTCGCATCGATCCCCGCTTAGGATCACCTTCAGCGTGTCGGAAGCTCAGTTCCTGAGGCTTATCTTTTGGTATGTGTTCCACGAGTTGTAGGTTCTTGTACATTGAGGGTATGGCGGGCCGTCCGTCATAGTTGTTGTAAATCTTAGAGTGCATGTAATCTTGTTGGCGTGAGTTGTAAAAAGGATTAAAGCTGTTCAAGTTTTAGTTTTATATATATGCCGAAAAGCGATTTTCTCTCGATAAAATGTGTCTCATTTACGATTGTTTCATGTTTTATTTTTATGTTCCATTGATTACTACGATGTATGACTACTTGGATGCGGTAAGGCACGATCCACGGGCCGGGCGTGTCGTGACAGCGTGACTTCACTACCGGTGAGCTACTCAAGTCTTTGTGAAAACAATCCTAAGTAAATGCAGTTTGATTATTCTTCTTTTAAACCCTTCTGTGATACTTGATTCAATTCTATTCTGTGATATCCTTCTAAGTATTTAATACTTATTTATATACTTCTACAGTATGTATTCTCTAATTACAAAAGAAGGACAAGTTTATTTACCTCGATAAGCCCAATAATATCCTAGATATAAGTCGATCAGAGCAGGCTTAGCTCTCAAGTTATGCGTTCAGATAGCTCGAGAAACCTGAAGTTCTTTACAACTTCTACTAAGTACTAAGGGATTTGGGCTAGGGTATTTTGGGCATTATAACAATACTAGAAAGCAACTTTTCTACGAGGAGGGGTAGTGTTTGGCTAGGCTTCTTTTAGAGGGTATTCGGCGAGACTTCACAAGAGGGGAGAAGTGAGGCTTAGGACGATGGCTGCAAGGGGAAGGAGGATTTAGACTTGGAAATTTGTGATGAATAAGTCTTCAAAGAGGGGTATTTATAGAAACCAGGGCCAAGATCAAGCCAAGTGGGGGGAGTGGAGGGCGAGATTTGCCCAAGTGCCACAACCTACTCCTCAAATCACTCGCACAAACAAAGGTCCGTGTTCTAAGCCCAAAGCCTGCGATCGTCGAGGCAAAAGGCCATGGCCGTCCACGAGGTGACAAGTGTCACCTCTCGTTGATCCAAAAGGTTCGTCGCTCGGAAAAATTCACAAAAATTAGAAATGACATGGCGGAATTTACCCTACGAGTCGTGTAAAGCGTTCGTCGGAAAGCGATTCTTTGTGTGAGTTGTGCCCAAAAACGTCCTAGGCCTAAACTTTTAAGGCTACACTTTCGTACGTACAACCTTACGTACATAATCTTTAAATACGGGTTATAACACGTGTGGAATACATTCCCGGTTCATCTCATGAACTCGGTAGTCGGATGGAATACATTCGGTCCGTCCAGTGGGCCTTGAGTCGAGTGAAATACATTCGGTTCATCCCGAACATGGTAGTCGAGTGAAATACATTCGGTTCATCCGTGAACACGGTAGTCAGTGAAATACATTCGGTTCATCCCATGAGCGCGGTAGTCAGTGAAATACATTCGGTTCATCCGTGAACGCGGTAGTCGATTGAAATACATTAGTTGGACAAAATGTCTATCTCAAGCAAACATAGTCAAGTTACAGACAACTTTTAGTACTTTCTTTTTATGACAAGGTCGGGTTTTAACCACTAAAGTACTCGTCGTTAAATTCCTTTTAAGAGATCCATTCCTTTTATAAAAGTCACGATACGTAGTATATAAAAAAAGAGTTACTTACATCTTTTCGTAAACCAAAACAACTTCCCTTTTTAAAGTCAAGTTACCACATTAAAACCAATGATAAAACCATTCTTTTGTTTTCATAAAGTCATTATAACCAACTTCCCATTAAACATTTATAACACTTTATGTTTTAAACCAATTTAAGACAAAACAATGCCTTTCTTTTCCCTACGATTCCGGTTGCCTAATTTCAATTACTCAAGTCTCTTTATTTTAGGCAGGTTTCATAGTTCAATGTCTTAATCTCTTTTAAAACAATTGAATAACATATGCCATAGGTGTGGCGATTTATTCTTGTTTATAACCATTTATTAAAGCGACCATGATCTAGAAAATGTAATATCATTTTGTCATCTTAAACACATGCGAGATGGAGTTTTCTCTTGGTTTTAATAATACTTCATTATTGAATACATTTTCCTTTATTAGCGCTGCGATGGTTTGTTCGATACTCATTACGATTTAGAAATCGATAAAACATTATTCCTTTTAAAACCAGTACTCATTACTCACGAATGAGGTTTCACACAAAATTCATATTAATACATTCAAGTC
This sequence comes from Przewalskia tangutica, assembly GCA_029844215.1. Classification (NCBI taxonomy): domain Eukaryota; kingdom Viridiplantae; phylum Streptophyta; class Magnoliopsida; order Solanales; family Solanaceae; genus Przewalskia; species Przewalskia tangutica. Next base: position 45,971 of record JAQGDG010000500.1, on the reverse strand, counting down.
AAGTCTCTTATCTTTTAAGATCAAGTCTCTTAACTTATAAAATCGAGTAAACCATTCTTTTATCTCTTTTAGGCGTTATACTGACTTCCCATAAAGCTAGTATAACTCTTAGCTTTTAAAACCAAGCATTACTCTTCCCGAAAAGGTTTCTTAAATCTTTTGAAATACTTCAATATCATTATTATTGGGCTTAAGTCAAAGACATTGCCGTGACACTACATTCGATTAACAAATGCGTCTGCAGTACTATATATACTCTTTTAAAATACTTCAAGATTCTTATTATTCGGGCTTAAGTCAAAAGACATTGCCACGTGCGTCTCACTGGTACTATATATATATTCCTTAAAATACTTCATGCTCGAGTATAGGAAGAATCACATACCTTGCGGCGATTATATTTATAAGCAAAAGCGCTCGCGGCTATAACGGCTAGCACGACCTTCTAAGTACTTGCAAAACATTGACGATAAAGGTTATCGATCTACGTAAATACGGATCTATGTAAATCTGATTTAAACTTATCTTAATATTCTTACGATGCGATTTGATTCAAGTCTATTACGTAATATCCTTATTACGGTTCAATTCTCTTACATGAATCTTATATTCATTTACATACTACTACGGTATGTAATTTCCAATTACAAAGAAGGGCGATAGTATTTACCTCGATGAGCCCAAAATTATCCAAGTTTAATGTCGCTCACGAGCAGCGTTAAGCTCTACTCAAGTGCTCGACCGCTCCAAACAACCCTTAGAAGTTCTGCAACTTCTACTTAACACTTCAACCGACTATGAAGGTTTTCCTTAGGGTTTCGTTTAGTGGCTAAAGGAAGTATAATAGTATTATGCAGGCTTTTGTATAAGTGTAACCTTGGGAATACTACAAGGTATTTGGACATAACAACAATACTAGGAGAGTATTTCTATACCCTGACAAGGGATATTATCTGAAAACAACTAGGCTAGGGGACCTGCCGGCCAAACTTTCTCAAGGGAGGCTCGGCGAGGCTTCTCAAGAGGGGAGGATGCTTTGGACGAGCTACTACACTGAAAGGGGGTGGGATGAAGAGCTTTCAAGACTTAGGAAGATTTTTGGATGAAGAAGTCTTCCAGGGGTATTTATAGGTCAAGGAATGGCCAACCAATGGCGAAGATCCATCAGTGTTTGGCAAGTGTAGGGCTAGGATTAAGCCATGTGCACTTATCCATCTACCACCAAAATATCACAAAATATCCTACCAACTCCGCATTGTCGTCCAAGTTGCGCTGAGCCGCTGATGTGAGGTGACACGTGTCGCCCTCCGTTGATCAACATGTTTCGTCTCTCGGAAAAATGCAAAAATTAAAAATGACATAGCGGAATTTTCCGCCGCGAAGTTTAGTAAAGCGTTTAGTCGAACGACTCTTTCGGCACTTGTGTACAAATTTCGAACCTAGCCTAACTTTAAGGCTTAAATTTATATCGTCGCCCTCGTTACATACTCGAAATACGGGTATAACATGTGGTGACCCTACTATCTGCTTTGCCGCCAGTGGGACGGTTCTAGCAAAGTGACCTGCGCCCTGGTGAAACAAGCTCATGCGGCGCCACAACTCGAAGTGGGATCTGCGTCGGCCACCCGAGGGGTGGTCGATCGGCGATACCTGCTGCTGCGGGCGTCACGAAGCCACAGGGCCTGATGCGCCCTCGAATATCTGGTGTCTTGAGGGCGGTGCGAGTGCTCTGAGCGGCGTGGTGCAAATCTAGGCTGCTGCGAGGCGCCCGCGATAGCCACGCAAAGACCTGCCGTCACGGTCTTACCTGCTTTGCTGTCGACCCGTCGGTCTTTCGCTCGCCGCATCCAGAGCATGAGCTGCGTGCGGGTAATGTCCATACGGTGAAGAAAACACGCACAAGGTCGGCCATATAATCATCTAACGGTGGCGTGGCGGTGCACCTCCTATCCTCTGCAATGGCGGGACATATCGAGCGATGAATCAAACTCGACATTGTACTCCCAACGGTCGTCTCTGCCTCGGTAATAAAAATCTATCGGCTCGTGCCTCGCCTGCATCTGGAGCAAGAAGTGAGTGAGAAATCCTCGAGAACTCATCCCAGTAAGCTGGGGCGCGTGCTCTCCGGGATAACTCGCGAATCAAACCAATCATTGCGGTATCACGTAGCCAATGCGAACGAAGGTCACGGACTCGGTCTCGGCGCCTTGATCACGCGTGATCCTGCGCAGCCGGATGAACTCCTGCGGATCATCCTGCGCCTCGACCGTAGAACTGCGGCGGGCTGACTCGGGAAATCCGTAGCCTCAGTATGCGCCTCGGGTGAACCACGGGTGCTCTTTGGGCCAGGCTAGCGCATCCGGCTGTCCTCGTATGCAGCCACGATCTGGCGATGGCGGGCCATCTCTGTAACCCGTCTAAATCTGCTCCGGTGGGTGGAGGTGTAGGTCTTGTGGTCTCGTGACCCTGCTGCGGCCTAAACCTCACCAGGGTGTGGCGTCGTAGAACTCGCCGTCTCGGGTATCGGCGGGCACGAGCCTCGTGACTCTAGGTGTCCCACTAGCGACTCCTCGGTGCCTTGCCGCACAGGCGGGTTGCCTTCGTGGAGGCATAAGCTATTCTGAGAAGGAATACGTTAGAGGTCCAGCTTTAACACGGCTAAAGCACGATCTCGGTGAGAAGAATGAAACCAATCCTAAATATCCTATAGCCTCACGATTATTGGTGTGGTGCGCAACACGCGATAATCGAACTACTAGATGCATGCGTAGAACTTTGAAGATTAGCGCTCTGATACCACTTTTGTCACGACCGTTAGGGGCAGTAGTGCCTACGGGCACCCAAGCGATCATACATCGAGAAAATCAGCGGAAATATAAAACAAGACAAGAAACATTATTAAAAGGAGAAAGCGGTTTATCGAAGAAAAGCTTGCCTTTCGGCATATATATAAACATAGTTTTGCGATTCGTCATCCATGTACAATAGGACTGAGACCTCTGAGGAAGTAAACAACTATGGCGGGACGGGGCGCCATACCACTGAATGTACAAAACTATCTACAATACGGGTAGATCATACCCAAGTAGAGCCTCAGGAGAAGATGGAGCTCACGACAGCCAGCAAAGATCTGAGGATGTGGATCTAGCACTGCTTGCCACTGCGGCATGAGCGGCCCAGGAGGCGTCTACAACGGTACTAAGTATGTTAAGCGTAAAGTACTTAAATGATATCATATCATTTTAAAACCAATTTTATAAATAAGCGCGAAGCAGTGATATGCGCATGAGTGCGCATCGCAAGAGCAACATGATAGGTAAGCTATGCGGTCTTTTCTAAATTTTGTGAATGATCGAGCGAGGCCAATTGTTATACCCGTAGTTGCGGGGTATGTAAGTGAGGGCGTGCGTCTGAGTGCAGCGAAATTTTGAAAAGAAAGAAAGATGTGAGTTTTCGGCGGAAAAGTTTCGGTTTTGTGAAGAAAAAGGTTCGTTAATGGGAATTGGATTCCCAGTTTGGTATTTGGACTTCATAGATTATATTAAATTTTGGGATTTTATTTTGGAAATGGTCACGTGGGGCCACGGGAGAAATTTACGGTTTTGTGGAGCATTTGTTTTGAGATTTAGGTATTTTGGATATTTTGGAGAAGCGAAATATTTTGGGCGAATCGGGGCGACACGTGTCACCCCGTGTGCACCACTTGGCGAAATATGTTTGTGCCTGACACCGGTTAAGTAGTTTTTAAAGCGTTTTACAAACTGCGAAGGAAAATTAGGCTATGTCATTTAGTATTTTGCGGATTTTTAGAGGCGAAATGTTTTGGACCAACGAGAGAGCGACATTTGTCACCTCGAGTTGGTGAAAGGTGAGCGACTTTTGGGCGATTTTGGAGAGCAAGTTGGTAGGATATTTTGTGTAGATATTTGTGAGGGTTTTAAAGAGTAGGGACTAGGGGCACTTGGGCATATCTTGGCCTCCACGCCCGCATGGCTTGATCTTGTCCATTAAACTCCACATAAATACCACTCGCGTGAAGACTTCTTCGTCCCAAAACTTCTAAGTCTTGAAAGCTTTCTTCCTCCCCTTAGTGTAGTGTCTTGGCGAGAGTCCTCCCGCTGTGAGGCCTTTGGCCTAGAGCACCCTTCCCCCACGGCGAGTACCCACTCCTAGTGGGGTTGGCCGAGAGTTACCACTTTGTAGTGTTGTTTCGTATAAATACACCACTCTTGGTAGAAATACTCTCAAAGTATTGTTACTATACCCAATTACCTTAGCGTATACCTTGTAGTATTCCAAAAGTTACCTCTATCACGTGAAGTCAGGAAATACTACCTTATGTCCTTTGTCTCAGCCAGAAACCACAAGGAAAATCTCCATAGTTGGTTGGAGTATTAAGAAGAAGTTGTGTAGAACTTCTAAGGGTTGTTTGGAGGCGGGTTGGGCGCGAGTAGGAGCTAAACCTTGCTCGGGATCGACATTATAACTTGGATAATTTTGGGCTTATCGAGTAAATATTCTTGTCCCTTGTTGTAATTGGAATTACATGTTGTAGGGTTATATAGTTGAAGTATACTATATATAGATACGAACATAGCTGCGGCAATGTCTTTGGACTTAAGCTTTGAATAAAGCTGAACTGACTGTAATTACATAGGACTGTATTACTGTAGACTTGTGTGGTATTCTTGTGTTGTAGAATTGTATCGTCAGTTGGGCGTATAACCCACTGGTTGGCTTGTGCGGCCTCGATAGAGGAGAGATTCCATTGTTGCGGGGGAGTGTTATACCGTATTTCCAGTATATGCGTGAGAATACGTCAAAAGTCTAGCCTTAAAGATAAGCCTTGGGCGTTTTTATTTGTGCACAACTCGCTAAAAGAATCGTTTTCGAAAGCGTTTCCACGACTTTCGTAGGGAAAATGCGGCTATGCCATTACTAATTTTTGCGGATTTTTAGAGGCGAAACATTTTGGACCAGCGGGAGGCGACACGGCACCCTCCGATTGGTGGACAGATCGTCCATGGGACGAATTGGAATGGGATTAGCGTTTTGGTGCCTTGCTCGAAATCGAGGAGTTGGTAGGATATTTGTGTATAGTTAATCCTCACTTTACACTTGCCTTGCAAGTGTCTTCATCTTGGACATTGGTTGGCCAAGGCTTGAGCTATAAATACCCCCCTTTAGATGAAGAGTTCTTCATCCACAAAGTTATCTTCCAAGTCTTGAAAAATCCTCTCCTCTCCCGTAAGCCTTTCGTCCACCTCCCCACTTTGAGTGAGTTTGGCGAGGGCCTACCCACTAGCCTAGTGAAATCTACCCCCTCCTTGGTAGAAAAGTTGTCTTCTAGTATTGTTATAATGCCCAAAATACCTAGCCCAAATCCCTTAGTCCTTTGTAGAAGTTGTGAAGAACTTAAGTTTTCTTAGAGCTACCGGAGCGTACAACTTAGGAGCTAAACCTTGCTCAGGCGCGACTTTATCTAGGATATTATTGGGCTTACCGAGGTAAATAATCCTAACCATCCTTTGTATTAGAGAATACATATTGTAGAAGTATAAGAATAAGTATTAAATACTTAGAAGGATATTCTGAGAATAGAATTGAGCTATTATCACGAGAAGGGTTTAAAGAAGAATAATTGAAGCTGTACTCACATAGAATTTGTTTCTGATGAACTTATATAGCTCACGGGTAGGGTTGTCTGCGACTATCAGTAAATTGTGAACCCTCTGTTTAGAATGACCTTGAGTAGTCTTTGATAGATGTCGTGACTATTATGAAGTGACTCTCTGTATGACATATTGACTTGGCGGTGGTTTTATTTGAGAAGGTATGTGATTCTTCCTAAAGCATGATATTTTACAATATATATATATGCGGTGAGCGTACGTGTGTTAAGCGAATAATAACTACGGCAATGTCTTTGACTTAAGCTGAATAATACTTACGGCAATGCCTACGGCTTAAGCACGAATAATACTACGTGATGCCTCGGCTTAAACTGAATAACAAAGAAGCGAAAGCATTTCAAAGAATCTTTGAATCATTTTTTTGAGAAGATAAATATTTGGTTTTAAAACAAAAGCTTAAGAGTTATACTAGTTTTATGGGAAGTTAGGTATATGACTTAAGAAAGATAAAAAGGCATTTACTTGTTTGTTTATAAAAGCCTTGTATTGATTTACTGTTAAGTGTAGTAAGATTTGTGTGATAAGTAGACATATTATGATGCTACACAGGTTAGTGTCTTGAAATCTTTGTGTAAGGGTCATTCTTCTTTGTACTTACGTTGCTATGGTAAGTCAGATTGTCTTGTTATTGTATCACCTACCCCTTATTTGTTATCTGAGGGCTTGCCCCGATCTTGGTCTATCACGGCTATGCGGTCTGTGAGACTATGCGGGCAGCGGTATGCTCGAGATTGATCATTAGGGTGTTTAGCTGATGCGGGGATTCCTATGCGGTCTGTTGAGACTATGCGGTCTTTTGAGGCTATGCGAGCTGCGGGAGCCTAGGAGGATCTGGGGTTGGCTGCCCGATCGAGAATACCTCATGCGGAGTGCATGTGTGACCTATGCGGTGCGGAAGTCGAGGACTAGGCCTGCGAGAATGATACTATGGGCGATTGGCCTTGCCGATCATTAGCGGCCTAGAATAGACTGTGCAGATTTTCCTATTCTTGTTGTTGTTGTGATGTGGCACTATGTGCAATTGAGCGGTGTATTTGTGAAAAGGTTTTAAATACTTTGATTTCATTTGATTCTTTATAGTTTCACATACTTGGTACTGTTATGCTTGACCTCGCCCGGAAGCTGCGTTCGTCTGCGCGGTAGAGCAGCAGTGCTAGATCCACGTCCTTAGGATCTTTGCGTTGGTGTCAGAGCTCATCTTATAGGAGGCTTTACTTTTGGGTATGATCTCCTGTGTTGTAGATAGTTTTGTCTGATCGAGGGTATGGCGGGATACTGTCACCATAGTTATTACTTCCTTAGAAGTGCAGTAGTCTTATTATGCAGTTGGGATGTGCAAAACTTGAGTTATTTATATTATGCAAGTAAGGCAAGCTTTTCATCGAGATAAGCTGTTTACATTTTACTATGTTTCTGTCTTGTTTTATATTTCCATTGGATTTACTCGATGTATGACTACTTGGGTGCCCGGTAAGGCACGATCCACGAGCCGGAGCGGTCGTGACAAAAGTGGTATCGAGCGATTAATCCTCGGAAAGTGTCTACGACCGTATCTAGTAAAGTCTTGATTATCGGTGTGTTGTGCACGCCACAATGTCGAGGAGAGCTATAGGATATTTAGGATTGGTTTCCATTCTTCATTACGAGATCGTGCTTTAGAGGCGTGTTATAGGTTGGACCCTCTAACGTATTCCTTTCTGTATGATTATGCCTCGCGTAAAGCGGCCGGGCGAGAAGGGCAAAGCGGTAGGAGGCGCTGCGAGACACCCGAGTCCACGAGGGCTCGAGGCCAGTCTATACGAAGGCAGCGGGTTCTATGGCGCCGCCCGGCCCAGCGAGACCGCAGTACCCGCCTCGCATCCCGCGGCTGGGCGGAGGTTAGAAGTCTGAGAGATGCCCGACTATTGGCTAGAGTTGTGGCCCGTCTGAGAGAAGGCTGGATCGGCGATTCGATTCCGGCTCGGCTCGATCGCACGTGGTGGTGCAGAAGCGAATAGTTTGAGGCTACGAGATTTCTTGAGTTGTAGCCCGCGAGTTTACGGGTCGAGGATGATCGCGAGGTTCATCCGTCGGCTATAGAGGATCATGCGGGTGATCAAGGCCTCGAGGCAGTCTGTGACTTTCGGTTCGTGCTATCGTGATACATGATCGATTGGTTTGATTCATAGGAGCTTTCGGGAGAGCATGCACCTCGGTGATATGGGATGAGTTTTGAGGCTTTTCTCACACTTCTTGCCTCGCGGATGAGGAGGGCAGTGATAGATTCTTGTTCTTTGAGGCGGGGAGGGCCTTGGTGAGGAGTCTGATGTCGAGTTTGATTCTTTGGCTCGATATGTCCACTGCCCAGTAGCGAGATGGAGGGCCGGTGCATCGCTATGTCATTTGGGCTAGATGATTACATGGCCGAGTCTTGTGCGGGTGTGTCCCTTGACCGAGCATGGACATAACCCGTATGCGAGCTCATGCGCTGGGATGCGAGGCGTAGAGACCCGGGTAAGCGATATCGGCGAGAAGAAGGCGAGCGGCGGTTCTTTTGGTGGTTCGGGGTGGCGGCATCGAAGTCGGTGCACCACGGCCGGTATGAGCGCTCACCTCATTCGGTAGCGAGCGATCGAGGCGGTCGGGGCCCGGGACTTGATTTCGAGTAGCGAAGTGCTAACCGTTAGTCTGCTCGGTGTGCCCGTTGTGGTAGATACCATGCAGGGCGTACTCAGGGAGCTGCTATACTTGTAGCCAGAGGTCATTCGCGAAGTTTGTCAGGCCGGGCGGCGGTAATGGGCGATCACGAGTGCATTGCGGCCTTCATCCCGGCGATTTACTCGCCGGAGAAGGTACTCGTGGACCAGCGGTCGCGGCGGTCGTGGCGGGTCCCGATTCTAGCGGTTCTCGAACCGCGTTTATGTTTTGTCGGTAAGCGGATCGAGAGGCCTCGCTGATGTCGTCACGGTACCTTATCGATTTACGGGTTTGATGTATATGCTTTGATAGATCGGGTTACACTGTCACATATATCTCCCTTGTTGCTAGTAGGATAGGGATAGAGCACGAGTCCATAGACCCTTTCGAGTAGCTACGCGATGGGTGATTCGGTGGTAGCTCGGCGGGTATATAGAGCTTGTCTGTGACCATTCTGATCGTCGGACCACTAGCGACTTGATAGAGTTGGAGATGATTGACCGGCGTGATCATGGGGATGGGTAGCTAGCTTCTTGCTATGCCAATGTGAAGCTGAGAGAAAGTAATGCGGTTCCAGTTTCACGAGGCGGTTGTTGAGTGGGAGGAGCACGGTATCGCAGAGGTAGGTTTATTTCCTACCTCGAGGCTAGGAAGATGGTGCGAGAAGGGTATATCTACCATCGTTCGGGTGTTTGATCACGAGGCTGCGGTACAGATTTCCGTCGATTCGGTGGTCGAAGAGTTCCCAGGGCGTGTTTCAGGCGACCTCCGGGTATCCCTCACGAGAGGAGATTGAGTTTTGTATTGACATATTACGGACACTCGGCTATTTCCATTAGCCATACGAATGGCACTGCGAGTTGAGAGAGTTGAAGGATCGGCTTAGAGATTTCTTTGGAGAAGGGCTTCATCGGGCCTAGTGTTTCTCCACGAGGCGCGGTATTGTTCGTGAAGAAGAAGGGCGGGGCGATGCGCGTGTGTGTTGACTGAGCGGTGAACAAGGTGACCATTAAAACGAATACCCCTTCCGGGATTGATGATTTGTTCGACCGATTGCGAGAGCGCGAGATGTTTCTCCAAGATTGATCTGCGTTGGGCTATCATCGAATCTGAGTCGAGAGGTGGATGTCCACTAGGGTGCATTCGGACGTGCAGGCATTATGAAGTTGGTCATGTCTTTTGGGTTGACCAATGCTCGTGGTATTCGTGGATTTGATGAGCGAGTGTTCAAACCATTTTGGACACGTTTGTGATAGTTTCATTGATGATATCTTGGTTTATTCGCTCAGGCGAGGCGTCACGGGCGTTTGAGGCTGTCTTGTGATTCTCGGACAGGCATTTGTCGCCAAGTTTTCCAAATGTGAGTTTTGGTTAACCGGTGGCTTTTCTTGGAGCACGTTGTGGGGCGATGGTATTCGGTAGATACGGCGAGATCGGCGATCGGAGTTGGCCTGAACCTCTACTCAGAGAGGTTCGCGATTTTACGGGCCTTGCGAGGATATTATCGGTTCGTGGAGAAGTTTGCTTCTATCTGCATCATTGACTAGGTGACTCGGAAAGCGGCCAAGTTTGATGGTGATGCTTGTGGCGGGGTTTCGATTCTTGAAAGAGGCGGCAGCCGCCCGTTCTTACTCTTCGGAGGTCGGATGGTTATGTGCGTGTATTGTGATCGTCGGGCATCGGGTTGGGATGTGTGTTGATGCGGCATGGCGGGGTTATAGCATATCATCCGGCGGTGAAGAAACACGAGGAACTACCCCGTGATTTGGAGTTAGCGGTGTGATTGCGCTTTGAAGATCTGGAGGCACTATTTGTATGGGGTTCACGTGGATATTTTTACAGACCACAAGAGCCTCAGGTATATCTTCGGCCAGAGGAAGTGAACTACAGCGAGGCGGTGGTTAGAGTTGCTTAAGGATTCACGATGTTGATATCTGTACCACGGGGAAGGCGATGTTGTGGCGGATGCTCTTAGTCGTAGGTCGATGGGAGCCTATCGGATGTGCGGCTAGAGAGGAGGACATGGTTCGTGATTTACATCGATTGGCGAGCCTTGGTGTCGTTTGATTGATTACGATAGCGGTGGGGTTAGAGTTCGCGAGGTTGCGAGTCTTCCATCGTCGAGAGGTGAAGAGGCAGCGATTCGAGATCGGCTTTGATTCGATATCGTGATCTGACTCTTACGTGAGGCGAGTCGCTTTTGAGTAGCTTTGATGGGGTGCTAAGGTTTGGCGGTGTGTGTTCGGATGTTTGAGGACTTGTGAGCTCTTGGGGAAGCACGGTAGCGCGTTACTCTATCCATCCAGGGTCGACCAAGATGTACCGACGCTTAGATCGTGTATTGGTGGGATGGCGAAGAGGGCGTTGCGAGTTCGTAGCTCGGTGCCCGTGTTATCTGCGGTGAAGGTAGAGCACGGAGGCACGGTGGTTTGTTGCGGCGATAGAGATCGACACGGAAGTGGGAGGTGATCAACATGGACTTAATCAGGATTGCCTCGCTCGGAGGAGACATGATTCTATATGGGTTATCGTCGGCGGTGTGAAATCAGCCCACTTTCTTCCGTCGGGACGACTTTTGGTGAGGATTATGCGAACTTTACATCAGAGATCGTCGGTGCGTGAGTCCTATTTCGATCATATCGAGCGAGAGCCCGATTTGGCTAACAGAGTCGCTTCGAGGAGTTTAGGGGCGCGGTGAGCACGATGCGCATTTCATCCACGAGCAGACGGGCGAGCGCGCTATCGGACTCGAGGATATCTTTGCGAGCTGTGTTATTGACCGATGGTAGTTGGGAGGATCATTGCCTCTGGTTGAGTTCGCGTATAATAATAGTTACCACTCGGTATTCGGATGGCGCCTTATGAGGCCTTGTATGGGAGAAGTGCGGTCGCCTATAGGTTGGTTCGATGTGGGCGAGTGCGGCTAGTGGGACGATTTGGTGCGGCGAGCGATGGATAAGGTGAAGCTTATCAAGGCGGCTATTAATGGCTCAGTCGGCGAAGTCGTATCACAGATCATCGTCGTCGGCATCTTGAGTTGAGGTAGATGATTGGGTTTTCTGAAGGTGTCGCCCATGAAGGGTGTGATGAGATTCGGGAGAAGAAAGCTTCGGCCAGTACGTTGGGCGTGTCGGTGTCGCGAGGTAGGCGAGGTTTCTACGAGTTGGATCTGCCGTCCGTCTGGAAGCGATGCATCCGGTGTTTCATGTTTCTATCTTTGAGGAGATGTATCGGGGATCCATCTAGAGTGCATCCGATTGGCGATGTCCGGTGTGAGGATTGCTCGTATGAGAGATTCTCATAGCGATAATCGATCGTCGGGTTAAGCGTCTGCGGACGGGGCGTGGCTTAGTCAAAGTCTTGTGGCGGAGCGAGCTTAGGGAGAGATGGCGTGGGAAGGCGAGGAGGACATGAGGCGAGGTACCCTCACTTATTTCCCACGCCTCCGGGTAATTTACTTTCCTACTTGTAAATTTCCATTATCATATATGCCTAAGTGTTATTTTTTGTGGCCATGTGTGGCACTTACGTGTTTAAGCTTCATCGATGTTTGTCTTGAGAAGGAACATTCGGGGCGAATGTTTCTAAGGAGGAGAATGTTATACCCGTATTTCGGAGTATGCGTAAGGAATACGTCTGAGAATCTAGCCTTAAAGATAAGCCTTGGGCGTTTTTATTTGTGCACAACTCGCTAAAAGAATCGTTTCAAACGAAGCGTTTCCACGACTTCGTAGGAAAATTCTGGCTATGCCATTACTAATTTTGCGGATTTTTAGAGGCGAAACATTTTGGACCAGCGGGAGGCGACAGCACCCTCCGTTGGTGGACTTGAATCGTCCATGGGGCCAATTGGAATGGGATTAGCACGTTTTGGTGCCTTGCTCAAAGTCGAGTTGGTAGGATATTTGTGTATAGTTAATCCTACCCTACACTTGCCTTGCAATTGTCTTCATCTTGGACATTGGTTGGCCAAGGCTTGAGCTATAAATACCCCTTTAGATGAAGAGTTCTTCGTCCACAAAGTTATCTTCCAAGTCTTGAAAAATCCTCTCCTCTCCACTTAAGCCTTCGTCCAACACCTCCCCTTTGAGTGAGTTTGGCGAGGGCCTACCACTAGCCTGGTGAAATCTACCCCCTCATGGTAGAAATTTGTCTTCTAGTATTGTTATAATGCCCAGAAATACCTAGCCCAAATCCCTTAGTCCTTTGTAGAAGTTGTGAAGAACTTCTAAGTTTTCTTAGACTCTGGGCGTGCAACTTAGGAGCTAAACCTTGCTCAGTGCGACTTTATCTAGGATATTATTGGGCTTACAGGTAAATAATCCTAACCCTCCTTTGTATTAGAGAATACATCTTTGTAGAAGTATAAGAATAAGTATTAAATACTTAGAAGGATATTCTGAGAATAGAATTGGTATTATCACGATGAAGGGTTTAAAGAAGAATAATTGAAGCTGTACTCACATGGGACTATTTTCTGATGAGACTTATATAGCTCGGGTAGGGTTGTGCTGCCCGAGCTATCAGTAGAATTGTGAACCCTACATTTAGAATGACCTTGAGTAGTCTTTGATAGATGTCTGTGACTATTATGGTGACTCTGCGCGCGACATATTGACTTGGCGGTGGTTTTTTGAGAAGGTATGTGATTCTTCCTAAAGCATGATATTTTACAATAAATATATAAATGCGGTGAGCGTCATGTGTTAAGCGAATAATAACTACGGCAATGTCTTTGACTTCTGAATAATACTTACAGATGCCTGGCTGAAAGCTTTGAATAATACTTACGGCAATGCCTGGCTTAAGCTGAATAACAAAAGCGAAAGCATTTCAAAAGAATCTTGAATCATTTTTAACAGAAGATAAATATTTGGTTTTAAAACAAAAGCTTAAGAGTTATACTAGTTTTATGGGAAGTTAGGTATATGACTTAAGAAAGATAAAAAGGCATTTACTTGTTTGTTTATAAAAGCCTTGTATTGATTCTGTTAAGTGTAATAAGATTTGTGTGATAAGTAGACATATTATGATGCTACAGGTTAGTGTCTTGAAATCTTTGTGTAAGGGGTCATTCTTGCGTGCTTACGTTGCTAGGTAAGTCAGTTGTCTTGTTATTGTATCACCTACCCAGCCATCGTTATCTGAGGGCTTGCCCGCTGATCTTGGTCTATCACGGCTATGCGGTGTGAGACTATGCGGGCGGCGGTATGCTCGAGATTGATCATTCGGGTGTTTAGCTTTGATGCGGGGATTCCTGTATCACGATCTGTTGAGGCTATGCGGTCTTTTGAGGCTATGCGAGTGCGGGAGCCTAGGCGGATCTGGGGTTGGCTGCCCCGTCGAGAATACCTCATGCAGTGCGTGTGTGACTATGCGATGCGGAAGTCGGGACTAGGCACTGAGAATGATACTATGGGCGATTGGCCTTGCCGATCATTCGCGGCCTAGAATAGACACATTCTGATTTTCCTATTCTGTTGTTGTTGTGATGTGGCACTTATGTGCAATTAGGCGATTGTATTTGTGAAAAGGTTTTAAATACTTTGATTTCATTTGATTCTTTATAGTTTCACATACTTGGTACTGTTATCTTGACCTCGCCCGGAGCTGCGTTAAATCCGCGAGTAAGAGCGGCAGTGCTAGATCCACGTCCTTAGGATCTTTGCGTTGGTGTCGAGCTCCGTCTTCTCGGAGGCTTTACTTTTGGGTATGATCTCCATGTTGTAGATAGTTTTATCAGATCGAGGTATGGCGGGCTACTGTCCGCCATAGTTATTCTCCTTAGAAGTGCTGTAATCTTATTATGCAGTTGGGATGTAGCGCAAAACTTGAGTTATTTATATTATGCCGTAAGGCAAGCTTTTCATCGATAAAGCGTTTACATTTTTACTATGTTTCTGTCTTGTTTTATATTTCCATTGGTTACTCGATGTATGACTACTTGGGTGCCGGTAAGGCACGATCCACGGGCCGGGCAGTCGTGGCGAGGAGGTCTTCTTAATTTTTACGTAGAATATGGGGCCGAGTGTTAATAGACGTTTGTGGCCTATATAGGTGGAAGTACTACGAGTAGCGTATTCTACTTGAAGATTGGAAAAGGCTAGTAGGGGTACAGTACTGTGGAGCGTATTGCTTATTGTCGATAATCGTCGCGAGGTATGTGAACCTCTTCCTATCCTTTCTAGCATGATGTTTTGTAAACTATGTGATGCAGTGAGGCGTCATGTGCTAAATGAGTTTGGTTGGTTCAAAACATAGGGTGTTATAATAGCTTTATGGGAAGTTAGTTATAACGACTCTATGTAGGTAACAAAGCGGTTTATTTATTGTAAGTTAAGAGACTTGATCTTGAAAGATAAGAGACTTAACCTAATTGACTTGATGTGTAACATTTTGTTAAAAATGTTGTAAAACCTCATTCGCGAGTAATGAGTATTTGATTTTAAAGAATAATGTTTTACTGATTTCGGAAATGAGAATAAGTATCGAACAAACCACAACAGCGCTAATAAAGGGAAATGTATTGACTAATAAAGTATTATTAAAACCAGTAGAAACTTCCATCTGCATAGAAGCTAAGATGAGACAAAATGCTATTACATTTCCTAGATCATGGTACATTGTTATAAGATTGTTATAAACAAGAATAACTGCTACTCACATAAGGTATATGTTTCTCAAATTGTTATTAAGTGATTAATACTATGAACTACAAACCTTTCGAAAATGAGAAACTTGAGTAATTGAAATTAGGCAAACTTGAACGTTTGGAAAGGAATGTTGTTACTTGAATTTACAAAGAGTAGTGTTTTGAATCACTTAAAAAGATAGTCACTCTATTGTTATACTACGGGTATGGTGTGACTTTTGTGAAAGAACGGATCTTTAAAGAGTTAATGTATGAAGTACTTTGGGGATAAAACCGAACTTGTTAACATAAAGAAGAATGTACCTTGTGTGAATAACTTGATTGTATTGGTTTGTGATAGCCTTGTAATACCTTCTTGTTGAGTTGATAAGTAAACATATTTGGATCTTACGTGTGTTAGTATTTTGTGATATTTGTGTAAAGGGTTTCCCTTGTTGTGCTTATGTTGTTTAACGGTAAGTCGTTGTGCTAGTAGTACATCGCTCGCCTCTTGACATGTTTACGGGGTTAAGGCGCCTCCCGCGGGGTAGACTTCGGTGATGCAGGACCGTGATTGAGAATACCTCATGCGGGTCTGAGGGCTTTATCGCGGAGCTCACGAGTTCAGGTTAGTGTGCAGACTTTTTGGTCATACGGTCTCGGTGGCCATGCGGACTGCGAGTCCAGGACGATGCCGGGGAGTAGCTACCCTCGATGCGGGGAATACCTCATGCGGGCCATCGGAATGGCCTATGCGGAGCTGCGGAAAGTTCGAGGCTAGACGCGCATTTGATCTGCGAGGCGAGTGACCGGCTTTGATCATGTGATGAGTACAGACATATATCATGAATCTGATTTATGACACTTGTTAGTCTTGTGGGTGTTAGTAGTCGGCTATGGCCGTACTTACCTTATCTTGTTTTATTTGGACCAGTGGGACACGGTGTTCATGTGTATTCCTTAGTACTTTTCTATCATAGGCTGCGGTGAGGAAGGTATTCCACGGGCATGGCCCGATGTTGTGGCGTGAGACCATGGTTATATTTGAGTGATGACTTTGAGGGCATGAGTCTCTGACTTGACATGACTGCTTATTTATTGTGAACTGTAGTGTGGTAATCATACATGTCTCCTGTTTTATTTAGACTTCTATGATTTCATTTACAATATTTTCAGTTTCACATACTTGGTACTGTTATCTTGACCTCGCCCGAGTGCGTTCATCTGCATGAGTTAAAATACGCGATCATTGATCTAGCTCGGGTCCTGATTCGGCGTTTGGGAAGCTCCGTTTCTCGGAGGCTTATCGGTGGTATAGTCCTGTCGTAGTAGGTGCTTACGTTCGGTATGGCGGGGCCACATCGCCATTGTTATCATGTCACTCTTAAGTGCAGTAATCTTGTTGTGGGCGAGTTGTATATAGGATATGGCTGTTCGGTTTTAAATTGATTTATATATATGCGAAAGCAAGCTTTCTCAATTCTGTTCTTACTTCATAATATTTTTCATGTCTTGTTTTATATTCGATTACTGCGATGTTGTATCACTAGGGTGCAGGGTAAGGCACGATCACGGGCCGGTTGGTCGTGACAAAAGTGGTATCGAGCGATTAATCCTCGGAAAGTGTCTGACCGTATCCGATGAAGTCTTGATTATCGGTGTGTTGTGCACCACGCCAATGTCGAGAGGCTACGAGATATTTAGGATTGGTTTCCATTCTTCTCACTCGAGATCGTGCCTTAGAGGCGTGTTATAAGTTGGACCCTCTAACGTATTTCTTTCCCTACTGGTATGCCTCGCGTAAGCGGCGAGCCCGGAGGGCAAGCGGTGAGGAGCTGAGTGAAACACGAGAGGGTTACTAGGAGCAAAGCCCAATCATCACAGGATAGTTCTTCTTTTAGGGAGTTGCGGCATAGCGGCCGGCGTGAGTTTAACACGGCGGCGATTCTACTGCGGCCATGATATATGAACGCCCGGTCCGCGGGGGCGGAGAATATAGATTGCAAAGAGGCGACCTTGTTACTAGTATGGATTTGGCTACGAGAGTATATTGATGTCTGCGAGTCTTGATGACTATCATGAGAAGGTTGTACAAAGTAATTCTTAGATTGAAGCGAGCATGGCACGTATGCGGGCTTATGCGGCGAGAAAGCGTAGAGATCGGCGGGTTAACGAAGGACAACGAGCGAGTGTCGAGCAGTGAGTCGCTTTGGTAACTTTGAGTCGAGTCGCCTCGCGTGATTAGATTATGCACATCCGCGGTGCGAAGGTCCTCGCGAGGATCGGGGCGTTCGGGGTATGCGGGGAGTTGGTGAGCTCGAGCTTAGGTTCCGACTACGTAGGTTCCGGTAGATTGATTTCTCCCGGTGTTCACAATGTGACGGGCGTCGTCGGGAATGTCGTCTTTTGTTGGTACTTGTTTTACTGCGGCCGTCGGGCCGTGTGTCGAAAGGATGTCTAGTAGAGGACTCGGCCTCGAGATCGGTGGGTAGTTCGTCGTCTTCCCTAGCTATACGCCTACGGGGTAGGTTTGACTAGAGCAGCGAGAGGAGTGAAGCGGTAGATCTGGTATATCATTAACCCTCAGAGATATAGTTGTGTGATAAGATGGGTATATCTTAAGAGTTATGTTGAGATGACATAATGTTAATTGTGATTAGAGAAAGTGTAAGCCTTAGAGCTTTATACGTAGAGACCTTAGAAGCGAAGGCCATCTCGAGTAAAAGATTTATATTTTTACGTTTAAACCTTGTCAGTGCATGATGACGTGAGCTATGCTTATGGGATAAGTCACGAGTAGTGTGGAATGAAAGAGGGTAGTTGAGCTAAGAAGACGCTGGGTTTCGTAGCGATGAATTAGTGAGATTATGGGATCGGGAGCTAGTGTTTCGCGGCGTTGCCGGTCGGGTTGAGGCCGTGTTGCGGGTCAACCGCGGCTGTATGGTGGTGGGGTCAGTTTGTGGTGGTCGCCTTGTGATAGGTCATGAGGTGTTAGGCGAGTTTGGTTAACGATTATACGATTTTGTGGATGCGTTCGACGATGGTCGGGCGATGGTCGATCCCTCTTGTCTTTTAGTCGATCGTTGACTCGGCGGTGGGTTATGCGAGATGATTATATCGGGAAGGTTGTAAAGTGCACGAGGTGCTTTCACCTTATGTCGAGCGATGGAGCCAGTTACGACAATTTTTGTTTTGGAAGTTTTACGAGCGGGGTTAGGAACTTCGGTGAGTCTCGATAAGCGCATTCGCCCCGGGCGATGTTTGGATTTGAAGTACTTGTGAGGATTGTTGTCTCTGTTAAGGAAGTATCTAGCTACCATTTCGGTGTTCGGATGTCGCGCTACGAAGCCTCGTAGGGCGGAAGTGTAAATTGCGATCGATTGGTTCGATGTTGGCAAAGTTCGGATAGTGGGTTCATACTGTTTGGCGAGGATGGGGATAGGGTGAAGCTTATCGGGAGAGGTTATCGGCGGCTCGAGAATCAGCGAAGTCGTGCGGATGATCGGCGGCGGCTTGGAGTTGAGATGACGGTGGGTTTTCTTGTAGGTACCACCCGGAAGGTGTGGCGAATTGGAAAGCAGAGGAAGCTTAGCGAGTTACTTTGGGCCTTTAGGTCGTGAAGAGTAGGCGGGTTGCACATATGTTAGCTTTTGTCTTGAGCTTAGGAAGCGGTATGTCGATCCCGTGTTGTTAGGTTGAGAAAAGTATCGGAAATCCATCCAGTGTTCCTGTTAATGATGACCAAGTTGGAGATAGTAACGGAGATTTGGAAGCAGCGATATGAAAGGTGGTAAGTTATGAGAAAGAGTTGAGTGTCACGAGAAAGTCACGGCAGCGTAAGGGAAGAAGCGAGCATGTATTGCGAGCATAGGGTGATCATTTCTTTTGTAAGGAGAAGGTGCGAAGGAAGTATATTTTAGACCTCGAGTAAGGGCTTTTGTGATGTCGGTGTTTTCGTGGACTTGGATGTAAGTATTTGCGCAGTGTTTACGTGGCGGGTATGGTAGGATTGTTTCGTAAGTATAGCGGTGAAGACTATCTTGGCGCATGTTTATTGAGACTTAGAAGGAACATTCGGGACGAATGTTTCTAAGGAGGAGAATGTTATACCCGTAGTTGCGGGGTATGTAAGTGAGGGCGTGCGTGCGAAATCTGAGAAATTTTGAAAAGAAAGAAAGATGTGAGTTTTTCGGCGGAAAAGTTTAGGTTTTGTGAAGAAAAAGGTTAGTTAATGGAATTGGATTCCCGGTTTGGTATTGGACTTCATAGATTATATTAGAATTTTGGGATTTTATTTTCGAAAATGGTCACGTGGGGCCTGGGGAGAAATTTACGGTTTTGTGGAGCAGCTTTGTTTTGAATTTCCGGTATTTTGGATATTTCGGAAGGCGAAATATTTTGGGCGAATCGGGAGACACGTGTCACCAGTGTAACCATGGCGAAATATGTTTGTGCCTGACACCTTGATTAGGCGTTTTTAAATGAAGCGTTTTACAAACTGCGAAGGAAAATTCCGGCTATGTCATTTAGCATTTTTGCGGATTTTTAGAGGCGAAATGTTTTGGACCAACGAGAGGGCGACATTTGTCACCCTCAAGTTGGTGAAGGTGGGGCGGCTTTTGGACGATTTTGGAGGGCAAGTTGGTAGGATATTTTGTGTAGATATTTGTGAGGGTTTTAAGGAGTAGGGACTAGGGGGCACTTGGGCATATCTTGGCCTCAGCACACATGGCGATCTTGTCCATTAAACTCCTATAAATACCCTCCTTGTGAAGACTTCTTCGTCCCAAAACTTAAGTCTTGAAAGCTTTCTTCCTCCCGCAGTGTAGTGTCTTGGCGAGAGTCCTCCAGCTGTGAGGCCTTTGGAGAGCACCCCCCCCCTCCCCCTTGGCGAGTACCCACTCACAGTGGGGTTGGTAGAAGTACCTGCAGCTTTGTAGTGTTGTTTCGTATAAATACACCACTCTTGGTAGAAATACTCTCAGTATTGTTACTATACCCAATTACCTTAGTCGTATACCTTGTAGTATTCCAAAGTTACCTCTATCGTGAGTCGGAAATACTACCTTATGTCCTTTTGTCTCAATGAAACCACAGGAAAATCTCATAGTTGGTTGGAGTATTAAGAAGAAGTTGTGTAGAACTTCTAAGGGTTGTTTGGAGGCGGGTTGGGCGCCGGAGTAGGAGCTAAACCTTGCTCGGGATCGACATTATAACTTGGATAATTTTGGGCTTATCGAGGTAAATATTCTTGTCCCTTGTTGTAATTGGAATTACATGTTGTAGGATTATATAGTTGAAGTATACTATATATAGATGCGAACATAGCTTTGCGGCAATGTCTTTGGACTTAAGCTGAATAAAGAAGAAGCTGAGCGTAATTACATAGGATTGTATTCTGATGGACTTGTGTGGTATTCTTGTGTTGTAGAATTGTATACGTCCGGTTAGGCGTATAAACCCCATGGTTGGCTTGGTAGCGGCCTCGATAGAGAGGAGATTCGCTGTTGCGGGAGGTCTTTGTCGAATTTTACGTAGAATATGGGATGAGTGTTAATAGGCGTTTGTGGCCTATATAGGTGGAAGTACTACAGTGGCGTATTCTACTTGAAGATTGGAAAAGGCTAGAGTGCGATCTTGTGGAGCGTATTGCTTATTGTCGATAATCGTCGCGAGGTATGTGAACCTCTTACTATCCTTTCTAGCATGATGTTTTGTAAACTATGTAATCACGGTAGGCGTCGTGTGCTAAATGAGTTTGGTTGGTTCAAAACATAGGGTGTTATAATGGCTTTATGGGAAGTTAGTTATAACGACTCTATGTAAATAACGAGCAGTTTATTTATTGTAGAAGTTAAGAGACTTGATCTTGAAAGATAAGAGACTTAACCTAATTGACTTGATGTGTAACATTTTGTTAAAAATGTTGTAAAACCTTATTCGCGAGTAATGAGTATTTGATTTTAAAGAATAATGTTTCTTGATTTGGAAATGAGAATAAGTATCGAACAAACCACGGAAAGCGCTAATAAAGGAAATGTATTGACTAATCAAGTATTATTAAAACCGGTAGAAACTTCCATGCGTAGAAGCTAAGATGAGACAAAATGCTATTACATTTCCTAGATCATGTTCTTTGTTATAAGATTGTTATAAACAAGAATAACCTACTCACATAAGGTATATGTTTCTCAAATTGTTATTAAGTGATTAATACTATGAACTACAAACCTTTGAAAATGAGAAACTTGAGTAATTGAAATTAGGCAAACTTGAGCGTTTGGAAAGGAATGTTGTTACTTGAATTTACAAAGAGTAGTGTTTTGAATCACTTAAAAGATAGTCACTCTATTTTTATACTACGGGTATGGTGTGACTTTTGTGAAAGAGCGGATCTTTAAAGAGTTAATGTATGAAGTACTTTGGGGATAAAAACCGAACTTGTTAACATAAAGAAGAATGTACCTTGTGTGAATAACTTGATTGTATTGGTTTGTGATAGCCTTGTAATACCTTGTTGAGTTGCTAAGTAAACATATTAGGATCTTACGTGTGTTAGTATTTTGTGATATTTGTGTAAAGGGGTTTCCTTGTTGTGCTTATGTTGTTTAACGGTGGCCGTTGTGCTAGTAGTCATCATCGCCTCTTGACATGTTTAGGGGTTAAGTGCCCTCCGTCGGGTAGACTCGGTGATGCAGGACCGTGATTCGAGAATACCTCATGCGGGTCTGGGGGCTATCGCGAGCTACGAGTTCGAGTTAGTGTCGCGGCCTTTATGGTCATGCGGTCTGTGGCGTGCGATGCGAGTCGGGGCGATGTCGAGGAGTAGCTACCCTCGACGCGGGAATACCTCATGCGGGCCATCGGAATGGCCTATCGCGAGTGCCCGGGAAGTTCGGGGCTAAACGCGCATTTGATCTCGGCGAGTGACCAACTTTGATCATGTATTATGCTGAGCGGATATCATGATCTGATTTATGACACTTGTTAATCTTGTGGGTGTTAGTAGTCGGCTATGCCTTCGTGCTTACTGTCTATTTTATTTGGACATAGGTGGGACACGGTGTTCATGTGTATTCCTTAGTACTTTTTATCATAGCTGCGGTGAGGAAGGTATTCCACGGGCATGACCCGATGTTGTGGGCGTGAGACCGTGGTTATATTTGAGTGATGACTTTGAGGCGAGTCACGACTTGACATGGCTTATTTATTGTGAGCGTAGTGTGGTAATCATACATGTCTCTGTTTTATTTAGACTTATGATTTCATTCTGATATTTTGAGTTCACATGCTTGGTACTGTTGTCTTGACCTCGCCCGAGTGCGTTCATCTGCGAGTTGAGGTACACGCGATCATTGATCCTAGCTCTGGAGTCAGTTCAGCGTTTGGGAAGCTCCGTTTCTCGGAGGCTTATCGGTGGTATAGTCCGCCTGTCGTAGTAGGTGCTTACATTCGGTATGGCGGGGCACTGTCCGCCATTGTTATCATGTCACTCTTAGAAGTACGTAATGTCTTTGTGGCGAGTTGTATATAGGATGTGTTCGGTTTTAAATTGATTTATATATATCAGAAAGCAAGCTTTCTCAGATTCTTGTTTACTTCATAATATTTTCATGTCTTGTTTTATATTCGTGATTACTGCGATGTTGTATCACTAGGGTGCGGGTAAGG
The DNA here is from genome assembly GCA_029844215.1 of Przewalskia tangutica. Lineage (NCBI taxonomy): Eukaryota > Viridiplantae > Streptophyta > Magnoliopsida > Solanales > Solanaceae > Przewalskia > Przewalskia tangutica. Next base: position 23,300 of record JAQGDG010000500.1, on the reverse strand, counting down.
CACGATCCACGGGCAGGTCGTGACACTGATGCGTAGTATCACCATGCAAGCCTAATCACGGACTCCGTAGTCGCGTAGCCACTCGCGTAGCCCGCGTAGGGTATAACCCGTCGATGGTAGCTACTCCCGGCGTAAATCTGGACTCGTAGTCCGCATGGCCACATGACCGCGTGAGGTATAACCCGCACACTAACACGAACTCTCGTAGCTCGCAGGTCCCTGGACGCGTAGGTATTCTCGAATCATGGTCCTCGCACCGAGTCTACCAGCGTCGGAGGCGACAACCCGTGCATGTCAAGGTGAGTGATATAATACTAACATAACACTTATCGTTAAACAACATAAGCGCAACAAGAATACCTCTTATACAAGCGTCTGATCACTTTACCACGTAGCGTCATATCATGTCTACTTATCAAACCATTTTATTATTCTTTCATAAATCAATATAAGTTTGTTATAAACACGTAAGTAAATTGTTACTTTTAACATTCTTAAGTTTTTATACCTAAATTCCCATAAAGCTAGTATAACTCTTAGCTTGATGTTTAAAAACCAATTAGTTCTCTTACGTAAGAAAATGATTCAATATTCTTTTGAAATGCTTTAAGATCTTTATTATTCTTAAGTCGCAAGACATTGTAAGTATTATTCAGCTTAAGTCAAAAGACATTGCGTAAGTATTATTGAATTAACACGGTGTACGTCTACCGTGCTATATATATATTTTAAAATATCATGCTTTAGGAAGAATCACATGCATACCGTGAAAACCACGCCAAGTTGAATATGTGTGTGAAGAATCAACCTATAATAGTCGAACACGTCTATCAGCGTCTAGACTACTCTGTGATTCTAGCGAGGGTCCTTTATTCTACAGAAAATTGGGCGACTTCCCTACGGTGAGCTACTCGAGTCTCTGTGAAAGCAGTCTAAGTAAGTATAGTTTGATTATTCTTCTTTTAAACCCTTCTAATGTGATAGTTCAATTCAATATGTGATATCCTTCAAGTATTTAATACTTATTTCTATACTTCTACGGTATGTATTCTCTAATTACAAAGAAGGACAAGTTTATTTACCTCGATAAGCCCAATAATATCCTAGATATAAGTCGATGGGAGCAGGCTTAGCTCCTAAGTTATGCGCTCAGATAGCTCGAGAAACCTTAGAAGTTCTTCACAACTACTAAGTACTAAGGGATTTGGGCTAGGGTATTTTGGGCATTATAACAATACTAGAGCAACTTTTCTACCAAGGGAGGGGTAGATTTCGGCTAGGCTAGGGGTAGCCTCGGCTAAGCTTCACGAGGGGAGGTGTGTTGGGCGAAAGGCTCGAGAGGAGAGGATTTTATACTTGGCAAGTTTGTTTGTGGATTAAGAACTCTTCATCACACGAGGGTATTTATAGGTCAAGGATGGCGAACCGATGGCGAAGATTATGCAAGTGCAATGCAAGTGTAAGGTCAAGATTTGGGCAAGTGTCCTTAGCTTGCACCTGAAACAAATATCCTACCAACTACTTGACAAAAATGGCCATCCAATTCGGCTCACTTCGCCACTGATGAGAGGGTGGCGGTGTCGCCTCGTTGATCCAAATGTTCGTCTCTCGGAAAAATCCGCAAAAATTAGAAATGACATAGCGAATTTATCCTACGCGAGTTGTGTAAAGCGTTTCGTCGAAAACGATTCTTTTAATGAGTTGTGCCCAAAAAAACGTCCCATTGCCTACTTTAAGGCTAAACTTTCGTACGTACGCCCTCACGTACATACTCTGGAAATACGGGGTATAACAGGTACATCGGCTGTCGATCTCCGCGTTTAGGATCACATTTCAGCGTATTGGGAAGCTCCGTTCCTTCGGAGGCTTATCTTTTTGTATGTTACCACAGTGCAGGTTCTTGTACATTGAGGTATGGCGGCCTGTCCTCGTAGTGGTTGTATAAATCTTAGAGTGCATGCCTTTGTTGTGGGCAGGGTTGTAAGGATTAAACTGTTCAACTTTGTAATTATTTATATATATATGCCGAAAGGCGATTTTCTCTCAGGTAAAATGTGTCTCATTTCACATTTTGTTTCATGTATTGTTTTTATGTTCCGCTGATTACTCTGATGTATGACTACTTGGGTGTCCGGGTAAGGCACCAGTCACGGGCCCGGGTTCGGGTCGTGACAAACCTCCATCTGCATAGAAGCTTAGATAAGACGAAATTGTATTACAGTTCCTACATCATGGCTGCTTTAATAAGAATCAGTATAAACAAACATTGATTTTCTTAAATTTCCAAAGTAAGGAACTTGATTTCTAAAAGAAAAGATGACTTGAGGAATTGATGAGTTTTTGGTTTAAAACATAAAGTGTTATAACAGCTTTATGGGAAGTTAGTTATAACGACTTTATGAAAACAAAAGAATGGTTTTATCATTGGTTTTAAAGTGATAACTTGACTTTAAAAAAAGGAGAAGTGTTTTGGTCTAAAAAGAAGGCATGGTATTGTCTTAATGTGGTTTAAAAAGGAAAGTATGGAAGTTGTTTTGGTTTACTTAAAAATGTTAGTCACTCTACTTTTATAATACGGATATCGGGTGACCTTTGTAAAAGAAATGAATCTTTTAAAAAGAATTTAACGTACGTAGTACTTTGGGGTTAAAACCTGGACTTTGGCATAAAATGAAAGTACCTTGAGTTGTGCATGTTTGCGTATGATAGCCTTGTCGTGCTAGTATTGTATTTCTATCTTGCGCGTCTCTCGGTGTCACGACCGAACCGGGCAGTGGTAGTGCCTTACCCGGACACCCAAGTAGTCATACATCAGAGTAATCAACGGAACATAAAAACAATACATGCAACAAAATGTGAAATGAGACATATTTTACTTGAGAGAAAATCGCCTTTCGGCATATATATATAAATAATTACAAAGTTGAACAGTTTAATCCTTACAATCCTGCCCACTTGTGCTCTGGACCTACAGATTTATCTGACAACTATGGCGGACGGGGCCGCCATACCCTGAAAATGCGAGAACCTGCTGACTCGGGTAACATACCAAAAGATAAGCCTCAGAAGACAGAGCTCCCAACCGCTGAACTTTGATCCATGGCGAGGATCTACAGCCGATGTACTTACACTGCGGCATGAACGCGGCCCCGAAGGAGGTCGATTACAACGGTACCAAGTATGTGAAAGCGTAAAAGTAAATGAAATCATAATAGTCTATATAAAGCGGAGACGCATGATAACAAACTACGATTCGCAACATAAGCGGTCATGTCAAGTCGAGGACTCGCCCTCGAAGTCATCCTCGCCGTGCGTGGAACTCCTTCCTCACCGTGATCTAGGTATAAATCGTGTGGAATACGTGTCCCGGCCCATCGTGGGACTCGGTAAGAATCATGTGGAATCGTGTCGGCCCGTCCGTGGGACTCGGTAGAGAATCGGATGAAATCGTGTCGGCCCGTCGTGGGACTTGGTGAATAATCGGATGAAATCGTGTCGGCCCATCTCGTGGGACTCGGTGAATAATCGGATGAAATCGTGTCGGCCCGTCGTGGGACTCGGTGAATAATCGGATGAAATCGTGTCGGCCCGTCTCGTGGGACTCGGTGAAGAATCGTTCATAACAAATCGTCGACCCTCATCGAGAGATGCGGTGGTTTAGAAATACGATGTTTGCACAACAAGGCTATCAAACACAAACATAGGCAAGTTACACATAACTCAAGTACTTTCATTTTATGTCAAAGTCGGTTTTAACCCTAAAGTACTACGTCGTAAAATTTCTTTTAAGAGATCCATTCCTTTTATAAAAGTCACGATACCCTTAGTATAACAAGAGAGTCACTGACATCTTTTTAAGTAAACCAAAACAACTGCCATCCTTTCTTTTGTTTTTAAACCAAATTTAAGGCAATACCATTCTTTTTGACCAAAACACTTCTCTTTTTCAAAGTCAAGTTACCATTAAAACAAATGATAAAACCCTTCTTTTGTTCTCATAAAGTCGTTATAACTAGCTTCGTAAGGTGTTATAACACTTTATGTTTTAAACCAATTTAAGACAAAACAATGCCTTTCTTTTCCTTAAAGTTCGGTTGCCTAATTTCAATTACTCAAGTCTCTTTATTTTAGAAAGGTTTCATAGTTCAATGTCTTAATCTCTTTTAAAACAATTGAGTAACATATGCCATATGTGTGAGATTTTATTCTTGTTTATAACCATCTTATTAAGCGGCATGATCTAGAAAATGTAATATCATTTTGTCTCGTCTTAGCTTACATGGATGGAGGTTTCTACTGGTTTTAATAATACTTCATTATTCAATACATTTTCCTTTATCAACTGCAGTGGTTTGTCGATACTCATTCGATTTAGAAATCAAAACATTTCTCCTTTTAAAAACCAAGTACTCATTACTCACGAATGAGGTTTCACAAAATTCATATAAATTCATTTTAAGTCAAGTCTCTTATCTTTTAAGATCAAGTATCTTAACTTCTAAGATCGATAAACCATTCTCTTTATCTCTCTTGGGCGTTATACCTAACTTCCTAAAGCTAGTATAACTCTTATGTTTTCAAAACCAAGTATTACTCTTAACAAAAGGTTTCTTAATCTTTTGAAATACTTCAAGATTCTTTATTATTAGAGCTTAAGTCAAAAGACATTGTAGTAACACTACATTTAGTTAACACACGACGTCTAGTACTATATATATATTCCTTTAAAATACTTCAATATTCTTATTATTGGGCTTAAGTCAAAAGACATTGCTTAACTATATTCGATTAGCACACGTCGTCTGCCATATTATATATACATATTAGGGCTTAAGTCAAAAGACATTGCCACGCGTCGTCTAGTACTATATGTATTCTTTTAAAATACTTCATGCTCAAGAGTATAGGAAGAATCACATACCTCGCGACGATTATCGACTATAAGCAAAGCGCTCATGCTATAACGGCTAGTCTTGTCCGCTTCCAGTAGTTCATGCTACTCGCGAGAACATTTAACCAATAAAGGTTATCGATCAGTAAATCTGATCTATGTAAATCTGATTTAATCTTCTACTTATATTCTTCGATGTGATTTGACAAGTCTTTTACGTAATATCCTTCCATTCATTTAATTCTCTTATGAATCTTATTGTCACGACGTTAGGGCCGTGGTAGTGCCTTTGGCACCCAGTAGTCATACATCAGTAATCAGTGAACATAAAACAATACATGAAACAAAATGTGAAATGAGACACATTTTACACGAGAGAAAATCGCCTTTCGGCGTATATATATAATTAAAAGTTGAGCAGTTTAATCCTTACACCACACTACAGTCTTTGAGACCTCAAGATTTATATAACAACTATGGACGGGGCCGCCATACCACGAATGTACAAGAACCTCTGGACTCGGGGTAACATGCAAGATAAGCCTCAGAAGGAACGGAGCTTCCAATCGCTGAAATGTGATCCTAGCGGGGATCGGCGGTAGATGTACCTCTACTGCGGCGTAGCGGCCCAGAAGGAGGTCGATGCAGTGATGCAGAGTATGTGAAGCTGTAAATCGTAAATGAAATCATAATAGTATATATAAAGCGGGAGACATGTATGATAACAAACTACATGTGAATCTGATTATATCAAGTCGGGACTCGCGCCTCCAAGTTACTCGAATATAATGATGGGTCTCACGCCCATAACATCAATCATGCGTGGAATACCTTCCTCGCTGTGGACTATGATATGATAACACGAAGTACACACGAACACCAAGTCCTACGATGCCAAAGCGTACTATGTCCAATACAACCGAACCACGAAGGCGACAGGCGAAGTGCGAAAGTCGACTACGGATACCAAGGCGACCACGTGGCGGGGCAAGCGTCTGAGCTAACTACCAGTGCCAGGCCGTATCACGAGACTTCGTCACTACTGAGCGGGGCAAGTCGAGGGCTAACTACAGTGCGAGGCCGAATCAGCCACGAGGCGGGGCAAATCTGGCCGACCACGGTACGAAGGCGACGATGAAACCTCGTGGAGAGCTAGTCGTGGAATAACACTATCAGCGAGTGTACGGTGGAATTCTCGTCAACTGCCGTGCGTCAGTAATATAATAACAAATCAGCCCTCCATTTGAGAGGCGGTGGTATAGAAATACAATCTTGTACGACAAGGCTATCACGCGCAAACATAGGCAAGTTTCACAACAAGCATAGGTAAGTTATACATGACTCGAGACATTCATTTTATGTCAAAGTCGGTTTAACCACAAGTACTACGTCGTTAAATTCTTTAAGGATCGTTTCTTTTAAGGTCACCCGATGCAGTAGTATAGTGACTAACGTCTTTTAAGTAAACCAAAACAACTTCCATACTTTCTTTTTAAAACCAAATTAAGGCAATACCATGCCTTTTTTAGACCAAAACACTTCTCTTTTTAAAGTCAAGTTACCACATTAAAACCAATGATAAAACCATTCTTTTGTTTTCATAAAGTCGTTATAACTAACTTCCCATAAAGTGTTATAACACTTTATGTTTTAAACAATTTAAGACAAAACAATGCCTTTCTTTTCCCTCTGTTCGGTTTGCCTAATTTCAATTACTCGAGTCTCTTTATTTTAGAAAAGTTTCATAGTTCAATGTCTTAATCTCTTTTAAAACAATTGAGTAACATATGCCAAATATGTAAGTTGGTTATTCTTGTTTATAATCAATCTTATTAAGCAGCCATGATCTAGGAAATGTAATATCATTTTGTCTCATCTTAGTTTCTATGCAGATGGAGGTTTCTCTTGGTTTTAATAATACTTCATTATTCAATACATTTTCCTTTATTAGCTGCGTGGTTTGTCGATACTCATTCGATTTCGAAATCAGTAAAACATTTCTCCTTTAAAAACCAAGTACTCATTACTCACGAATGAGGTTTCACACAAAAATTTATATTAATTCATTTAAGTCAAGTCTCTTATCTTTTAAGATCAAGTCTCTTAACTTCTAAAAATCAGTAAACCATGTATTACTCTTCTTTCAAAAAGGTTTCTTAATTCTTTGAAATACTTCAAGATTCTTATTATTCAGGCTTAAGTCAAAAGACATTGTCGTACAACTACGTTCGATCAACAACGCGTCACCGTGGTACTATACATATATATATCTTTAAAATATCATGCTCAAGAGTATAGGAAGAATCACATACCTCGCGGCGATTATCGACTATAAGCAAACGCTCACGGCTATAACCCGCTAGCCTTGTCCACCTTCCAAGTAGCACGCTACTCGAGAACATTGACCAATAAAGGTTATCGATCTGTAAATATTCTTACGATGTGATTTGATTCAAGTCTTATCTGTAATATCCTTCTATTACAGTTCAATTCTCTTATGAATCTTACATTCATTTCTATACAACTACGATATGTAATTCCCAATTACAATAGAAGGCGATGTGTATTTACCTCGATGAGCCCAAAATTATCCATGTTTAAAGTCGATCTGAGCAAGGTTTAGCCCCTACTCAGTGCGCTCAAGAAACCCTTAGAAGTTCTACACAACTTCTGCTAGTACTCAACCAATTATGGAGATTTTCCATAGGGTTTCGTTTAGTGGCTAAAGGAAAGTATAGTAGTATTTTGGGCTTTTCGTTATAGAGGTATGGAAATACTACAAAGGTTTTGGGCTAGAGTACTTCGGCATAATAACAATACTTGGAGAAGTATTTCTATACCACAAAGGGGGAGGGGTATTTCTCGAAAACAACTAGGCTAGGGGTACCTCGGCTAGACACTACTGAAGGGGACCCTCGCCAAGCTCATGAGGAGGACTTGGCGAATGCTACACAAGGGGAGGATTTTGAGACTTGGAGAATGATTTTTGGATGAAGAAGTCTTCAAGTTAGAGGGGTATTTATAGGTCAAGCAAGGGCCAACCAATGGCCAAGATGAAGACAAGTGTGGTGCAAGTGTAGGGCTAGGATTTACCCATGTTTCCTTATCCATCTACTACAAAATATCCTACCTAACCCTTGACGAAAAGCACAAAAGCGTGCCAAAGGAAGCCCTCTTTGCGATCGTTGAGGGTGACAAGTGTCACCCTCCGTTAATCAAAATATTTCATCTCTCGGAAAAATCCATAAAAATTAAAAATGACATAGCCGTATTTTTCCCGCCGAGAATCTTGTAAAGCGCGTCGAAAAGCGATTCTTTCGGCACGTGTACAAATTTGAACCTTGCCAACCTTAAGGCTTAAATTTTTATCGTGCCTCACGCATACTGCGGAAATCGGGCTATAACATTCTCCTCGAAACATTCGTCGAATGTTCCTTCTCAAGACGGATAACGATAAAGTTCTTCTTAACTTAAAAAGTTGCCAATGCCACATATGGCCACAAAATAACACACGCTCCAAAGATTACTTAAGTCAACGAGGAATCACCTCTAGCATTACAAAAGCTTCCACGGTCTAACGGATATTCCTTCCGCACCTTTACTTCCGAGGTAACGATCGTTTCTATTCTCGGCATGTTCACATCTATCCTTACGCGTCGTACTCTTGCGAACACTTGAACTTCTCAGTATCGTACCATACTTGATCATCGCAGATTCCCAAAACATTGGAGTCACCACCTCGAACTTGGTCATCTTACTAGCCTCGATCTCCTTAAGGCCATTCCGCCTTTCACGATCGCTCGGTCGAACATATCCACGAACTCATCGATGGTCATCTAAACTTGGGCCTAGCACCCTCGTGACCGTACCACTGGCGGGACCACGGTGACCCTACCGAACAGGCCGCGGGTTGGCCCGCAACATAGCCGACCCGACTTAACCCGTCAAGCTCTTGTCTCCGATCAGGAACAATCTTACCTATCTGGTCATAAGCTACCACTTCCATTTTACACTACCCAGAAATTTTCCCACAATTACTCATCGTATACTTATACATTCGCAAAGATCACCCATGAAGTCTTGTACTCGAGCGACGCATCATCTAAGGTCTCATGTAATATTCTAAGGTTAATCATTTTCTACCACAGCTTACTCCTTTCTCACTAACGAGTTTTGAAATCACATTTTAGCACAAAGCTATCGACATAACACTAAACACATCATCATAACATCAATACATACAAGTCTCTGAGGTTAAGGATATACTGAAAATAGGCGGTTCAAGGCCGCTTAAAATGGAACTTCTGCGACCTCTGCCGTGGCTGTGTGTGTATGAACATCCTAGCTATGGAAGGTGAAGAACCCGGCCCGATCCGTGATCTGTGCTATCCTACCAGCGCTACCCGTGGGACAGTCTCTGCGAGATGGCCTGTATTGCCGCAAGAATAACAATCTCCCAAGTTAGTACAACACTCTCCCTTATGAAGTTTTCCACACGGCCACACTGAGACAAGGCGACCTCGTCCGGCGAGCACTTACTCCTCACGAAAATCTGAAACACAGGAGCCACGACTGCTCTGAATATCGAAGGTCAGAAGTGTTGTTATACGTATTTCAGTATGCGTGGGGCGTGCGTAGAAAAATTTGAACTTTAAAGTGGCTTGGACGATTTATTTTGTGCACAACACCCGGTTAGAGTCGTGTTTAGAAGAAAACTTTTAATTAAATTGCGAAGGGAAAATTCCCGCTATGGCATTTTTAATTTTTGCGGATTTTTACGAGAGGCTAAGCATTTTGGACCAACGAGAGGCGACACTTGTCACCCTCTCATTGGGGACGTTAGTGACAACAAGTGGGACGAAATGGCCTTGTTTTGGTCAAGGGGTTGGTAGGATATTTTTGTGGTAGATGGATAAGGTGCACTTGGTATGATCTTGGCCCTACACTTGGCTTGCACTTGGCATGATCTTGGCCATTGGTTGGCCTTTCCTTGACCTATAAATAGCCGCCTAAGTGATGAACTTTCTTCATCCAAAATCATTTTCCAAGTCTTGAAATCTCCCTTTGTGTGTTGAAATCGTCAAGCCCCATGAGTGAAGCCTTGGCGAGGCCTCCTCTCCCCTTTGTAGTGTCTAGCGGTGGGGTACCCTAGCCTAAATTGTTTTCAGTATAATACCCACTTTGTGGTGTAGAAATACTCTCAGTATTGTTATAATGCCCAAATACTTTAGCCCATATACCTTGTAGTACTTTCCAAAGTTACCTCTGTCGTAGAGCCCGAAAATACTATTATACTTTCCTCGATCACAAGCGAAACCTAAGGAAAACCTTCATAGTCGGTTGTAGTGTTTAGTAGAAGTTGCGTAGAACTTCTAAGGGTTGTTTGGAGCGGGTTGGAGGGCACGGTGTAGGAGCTAAACCTTGCTCAGGATCGACATTAAACTTGGATAATTTTGGGCTTATCGAGGTAAACACTCTTGACCTTCTGGTGTAAATTGGAAATTACATGTTGTAGGAATATATAGTTGAAGTATACTATATATAGAATTGAACATAATTGTGCGGCAATGTCTTTTGACTTAAGCTGAATAATTACGGCAATGTCTTGCGACTTAAGCCTGAATTTTAAAGAAGAGAACTGAACTGTAATTACATAGGACTGTATTGCAGTAGACTTGTGTAGCATTACTGTGAAGTAGAGTTGTGTACGTCCGGTTAGACGTGCAAACCCCCCTGGTTGGCAGTGGCCGGCCTCGATAGAGGAGATTTCTGATTGCGGGAGAGTCTTTGCGAATTTTACGTAGAATGTACTACATTGAGATCTAGATGTTAATAGGCGCGTGGCCTCTTTAGGTTGAAGTACTACGTGTGGCGTGAGCTGCTTGGATTAAGGTGTAGCCAACGGTTTGAGGTACTTGGAGTGTTTTGCTATTAGTCGATAATCGTCACGAGGTATGTGAACCTCTTCCTATCTTTTCTAGCATGATATGTGTATAACTATGTAGTACGGTAGACGTACATGTGTTAAATGTATTTGATTGGTTTTAAAACATAAAGTGTTATAACGGCTTTATGGGACGTTGGTTATATGACTTTATGTAAGTAAGAAATGCTTTGTGGCTTTTAAAGATAAGATTTGACTTATAAGACTTGATGTGTGATAATAAAGAACTTGAAGTATTTCATTAAGAAACCTTTTTGAAAGAGAGTAATACTTGGTTTGAAAACATAAGAGTTATACTAGCTTCATGGGAAGTTAGGTATAACGTCTTAAGAGAGATAAAGAGAATGGTTTCTTGATTTTTAGAAGTTAAGAGACAAAATGATATTACATTTTCTAGATCATGGCTTAATAAGATTTATTATGAACAAGAATAACTGCTACTTTATGGCATATGTTACTCAATTGTTTTAAAAGAGATTAAGACATTGAACTATGAAACTTTTCTAAAAGAGACTTGCGTAATTGAAATTAGGCAAACTGGAACTTTAGGGAAAAGAATGGCATTGTGTTGTCTTAAAATGGTTTAAAACATAAAGTGTTATAACATCTTTATGGGAAGTTGGTTATAACGACTTTATGAAAACAAAAGGGTTTTATCATTGGTTTTAATATGGTAACTTGACTTTAAAAAGAGAAGTGTTTTGGTCTAAAAGAGGCATGGTGTTGCCTTAATTGGTTTTAAAGAAAAGTATGGAAGTTGTTTTGGTTTACTTAAAAGATGTAAGTCACTCTATTTTATACTACTGGTGTCGGGTGACTTTTATAAAAGAATTAATCTCTTTAAAAGGAATTTAACGTCGTAGTACTTTAGAGTTAAAACCGGACTTTGACATAAAATAAAAGTACCTTGAGTTATGTATAACTTTTTATGCTCGTTGTTGTGTAACTTGCTGTTATACCCGTATTTCAGAGTATGCGTGAGAATCGTCTGGTTGGCCTTAAGTTAGCCTTGGGCGTTTTTTTGTACACAACTCACTAAAAGAATCGTTTCAGCTGTTATACCAGTAGTTCGAGTATGTATGCGAGGGCGTGCGTGCGAGAATCTGACAGAAAGATTGGAAAGGAAGAAGAGGTGATTTTTCCACGGAAAAGTTTCGGTTTTGTGAAGGAAAAAGGTTAGTTAATGGAATTGGATTCCCAGTTTGGTTTTGGACTTCTTAGATTATATTAGAATTATGGAATTTTATTTTCGGAAATGGTCACGTGGGGCCACGGGAGAAATTCTGATTTTGTAGAACGCTTTGATTTTGAGATTTTGGCGTTATGGATATTTCGGAAGACGAAATATTTTGGGCGAGTCGGGGCGACACGTGTCACCCCGTGTGGCACCCTTGGCGAAATATGTTTGTCTTGACACCCGGGTTAGAGTCGTTTCGGGCGAAGCGTTCTACCTAACTTACGAAGGGTAAATTACGGCTATGTCATTTAGTATTTTTGCGGATTTTCCGAGAGGCGAAGCGTTTTGGACCAGCGAGAGGGCAACACTTGGCACCTCTCGTTGGTGGACTGAAGGCGTTAGGGCCGATTGGATGGGCGAGGTTGCTAGATTTTTGTGTAGATATTTGTGAGGGTTTTAAGGAGTAGGGTCTAGGGGCACTTGGGCATATCTTGGCCCTCACTTGCCCCAGCTTGGCTAGATCTTGGCCATTGGTTGGCCTTGCTTGCTATAAATACCACTCCCTTTGAAGACTTCTTCATCCGTTCTATAATTTCCAAGTCTTGAAAACCTCCTCACTCCTTGTTGGTTTCGTCCCTCCCCTCTTCCTTTGTGAGGCCTTGGCAGAGGTGCACCCTCCTAGAGCCTTGGCCGAGGGTACACCCCACTGTAGTGGTGTCTTGTGAGGTACCACTCTTGGTAGGAAATACTCTCAGTATTGTTATAATGCCCAAATTACCTTAGCCGTATACCTTGTTGTATTCTAAGGTTATACCTATCTGAAGCCGGAAATACTATTATACTTCCCGTCGATTACATGGCAAAACCACACCTATGGAAAAATCTCCATAGTCAGATTTGGAGTATTGTGTAGAAGTTGGTTAGAACTTCTAAGGGTGGTTTAGAGCGGGTTGGGCCTTCGGAGTTGGAGCTAGCGATTGCCGGGATCGACTTTATACTTGGATAATTATGGGCTTATCGAGGTAAATATCTTGTCCCTCTATTGTAATTGGAAATTACATGTTGTTAGAATATATAGTTGAAGTATACTATATATAGAGTGAGCGTGGTTAGTTGGCAATGTCTTTTGACTTAAGCTGAAGAACTAAAATGCTGACTGTATTCTGATAGACTTGTGTAGTAATCTTGTGGAGTAGAATTGTACCGTTCGGGTTAGATGTATAACCCCCTGGTTGGCTTGGTAGTAGGCCCAGATTAGAGGAGGAGATTTCTGTTGTTGCGGGGAGAAGTCTTTGCAATTTTGGTAGAATGTTCTGCGATAAGGTCTAAATGTTAATAAAGCGCCTTGTGGCCTTATAGGTTGAAGTACTACGTGTGGCGCGTTCTAACGGCTTAGGAGTAGCCGGCGATTAGGAGTACTTGGAGCGTTTTGCTATTAGTCGATGCTGGTCGCGAGGTATGTGAACCTCTTACTATCTCTTCTAGCATGATATGTGTGAACTATGTAGTGCGGTGAGCGTCGCATGTACTAAATGTATTTGATTGGTGTAAACATAAAGTGTTATAACGACTTTATGGGAAGTTGGTTATAACGGCTTTATGTTGGTAAGAAAATACATGTGGTTTTAAAAGGTGGCGATTTGAACTATAAGCGGCTTGTTATGTGTTAATAAAGAACTTGAAGTATTTCAAAAGAGTTTTGAATCATTTTGAGAGAAGAAGTAATACTTGATTTGTTTTGAAAACTTAAGAGTTATACTAGCTTTATGGAAAGTTGGGTATAACGTCTTAAGAATGTTTTCTTGATTTTGGAAATCAGAATGTGTATCGACAAACCAACTGCGGCGTTAATAAAAGAAATGTTTTGTGATTAAGTATTATTAAAACCGGTGAAACTTCCATCTGCGTAGAAGCTAAGATGAGACAAAATGATATTTCTAGATCATGGTTGTTGTAATAAGATTGTTGTAAACAAGAATATCTACTCACATATAAGACTTATGTTTCTCGGATAGTTTAAAGAGAATTATATTCTTAAATGAATAAGACTATGAACTCTGAAACCTTTCTAAATAAGAAACATGAACATTTGAAATTAGGCAAACTTGGGCGTTTGGAAAATAATGTTGTTACTTGAGTTTTACAAAGAGAAGTGTTTTGATTTACTTGAAAGATAATCACTATATTTTCATATACTACGGGCGTTGTGTGACTTTTGTGAAATGCGTATCTTTTAAAGAGTTAATGTATGAAGTACTTTGGGAATAAAACCCCGAACTTGTTAGCATATAGTAGAAAGTACCTTGTGTGTATAACTTGATTGTGTTGGTTTGTGATAGCCTTGTAATACTTTCTTGTTGATTTGATAAGTAAACATGCTAGGATCTACGTGTGTTAGTATCTTGTGATGTTTGTGTAAAGGGGTTTTCCTTTGTTGTGCTTATGTTGTTTAACGATAAGTTTGTTATGATAGTATTATACATCACTCATCTCTTGAGAAGATTAGGGGTTAAGCTGCCTCCGATCTGCGGGGTAGACTTCGGGGTCGATGGACACATGATTCGAGACTACCATGCGGGTCGGGGGCATGTGGAGCTGCGGGAGTTCGAGGTTAGGATCACGGCCCTTGTGGTCATGCGGTCGCTTGTGGCGTGCGGACGGCGAGTCGAGACCAGCTGCCGGAGTAGCTACCCTCGATGCGGGGTTATACCATGCGGGCGATCGATTGGCCTATGCGGGTGCGGAAAGTTCGAGGGCTGACGCGCGCATTAGATCTGCGGGCAAGTGGTCGGCTTTGATCATGTGACGGTGCAGGCAGATCTTATAATCTGATTCATGACCTTGTTGATACTGTGGGTGTTAGTAGTCGGCTATGCGCCGTACTTACCTGCGCGTGTTATTATAGCGCAGTGGGACACGGTGTTCATGTGTGTTCCTTGGTGCTTTTATATCATAAAGCTTTGGTGATGAGGAAGGTATTCCAGGCATGATTGATGTTGTGGGCGTGAGACCCGTTGTTATATTTGAGTGATAACTTGAGGCGTGAGTCACGACTTGACATGTTGCTTATTATTGTGAGCGTAGTTTGGTTATCATACATGTCTCTGCTTTATAGACTATTATGATTTCATTTCTGGTATTTTTAGTTTCACATACTCGTCGCATTTTCGCATCGACCTCCTTGAAGTGCGTTCATCTGCGCGGTAAAGGTACACGATCATTGATCCTCGCTCTTAGGGTGCGATTGGCGTTTGGTAAAGCTCCGTTGCTCGGAGGCTTATCGGTGGTATAGTTCCCCATTGTTGTAGGTGTTTACATTGAGGGTATGGCGGGGCCTGTCGCCATTGTTGTCGTATAATTTCTTAGAAGTGCAATAAATCTTGTTGTGGCGAGTTTGTAAAAAGTTAAAGCTGTTCATGTTGGAAAAAGTCGTTATTTATATTTATGCGAAAGCAAGTTTTACTCGATTATTGTTTCATATTTCATAATATGTCTTGTATTGTTTATGTTCATTGATTACTCGATGTTGTATCACTAGCAGTGCGGGGTAAGGCACGATCACGGGCAGAGAATCGTCGTGACAAAGTGGTATCAGGCGATTAATCCTCGGAAAGTGTCTCTGACAGTATCGATGAGAGTCTTGATTATCGGTGTGTTGTGCACGCCAATAATGTCGAGGAGGCTATAGGATATTTAGGATTGGTTTCTATTCTTCTCACTGAGATTGTGCCTTAGATTTGAGTTGTAAGTTGGACCTCGATGAAATTCTTTCCCTTATCGTTATGCCTCGCGTAGGGCAACCGGGCCCGGGAGAGCAAAGCGAGGAGGCGGTAGAGTTGAGAGGGTTGCGAGGGCAGAGCCCAATCATTACCTAGGGTAGTGCTTCGTTCGGGGATTTACTGCGGCGTCACTGGCCCGAGTTTAACCGCAGTGGCGGTTCCTCTGCGTCCATGATATTTGAACCTTCGGTTCCACGGGAGCAGTGAATATAGATTGCAAGAGGCGACCATTACTAGCTATGGATTTGGCTACGGAGATTATACCGATGTACGAGTCTTGATGACTACCTAAGAGGTTGTGCAAGAGTAATTCTTGATTGGGCTTGAGCATGGCACGTATGCGGGCTTATGTCGGCCGTAGAAGCGTAAGATCGGCGGGTTAACGAGGGCGGGGAGAGGGCGGGCGGCGAGTCGCTTGGTAACTTTCAAGGTGAGTATACCTTAAGTGCTATGTTCGATAAGCGGTGTGTTAGTTGTGATTAGAAATCATGGTGGGTTAGCAGAGTAAGATTTTGGGGATAGAGAAGGTGTGAGCCTTAGAGTGTTATACGTGGAGACCTTAGAGGTAAGGCCGTCTCGAAAAGGTGTAGTGTTATGTTTGATCCTTATCGAGTGCATAAATCTGCGTGAGCTATGTTTGGGGATAGGTCCTAAGTAGTGTGGAATGAAAGTGGGTCCGAGTTGAGGCCACGCGCGAGTCAACCCGCGGGAGTTTGGTGGTGGTCGGTTTGTGGTGGTCACGCTTGTGTTAGGAGTTGTAGGTGTTAGGCGAGTTTAGTTAACTAGCGTCTGAGTTAGTGGATGCGTTCGACCGGTGGTCGGTCGATGAAGCAGCCCATCGTGTTCTTGTCCGGGACCGTTCACTCGGCGATGTTGATTTATCGAGAAAGGTTGTAAGGCTGCGGGGTGCTACCTTCACCTTATGGCGACAGTGGAGCGAATTCTGGCTGTTTTTGTTTACGGAAGTTTTACGAGCGGAGTTAAGGACGGTGAGTCTCGAGTCGCGTTCGCCCTCGGGCGGTGTGTAGATTTGGGGTAGTTGTGAGATTGTTGTCTCTGTAGAGAAGTGCTTCTAGCTACCTTTTGGTGTTCGGATGTCGCTTTGAAGCCTTGTAGGCGAAGTGTAAGTTACGGTCGATTGGTTCGATGTTGGCAAGGTTGAGGCATTGGTTGAGCTTGTTCCGGCCAGGCGTGGTTAGGAGTAAAGCTCGTCTAGAAGAAGTTACAGCGGCTCGGAGAATCGTCGCGGATAATCGGCGGCGGCTTAGAGTTGAGGTTAATGATCGGTCTTCTTGAAAGTACCACCGGACGGTGTGGCACCGAGTTTTGAAGCGAAGGAACTTAGCGAGATTACTTTGGGCTTTTTGAGTTCATGTGAAGAATAGGCGGGTTGCCTATATGTTACAATTGCCGTCCGACTTAGGAAGCGTCGTCCGGTCTTCGTATTGTTATGTTGGGGCTGGCGTATAAAGAGGCGAGCCTCTACCGAAACGAACCGTGGCTCTCGTCTGGCATATCACGAGAAGCGTAGGGCGTACCTCGAGGATCGCTGAGCGACCGGTACCATTTGTTAGTCGTGGAGCAAGGCTCGTGGCAAAGTGACAAAAGTGGTATCGGTGGCGAAATATATTTTGACCCGGGAAGAGGTATTTGTGGTGATATAGAGGTGTTTCCTCGTGGGCTTGGATGTAAGTCTTTGCGCGAGTGTTTAATGGCAGTGTGGCGGGATTGTTCTCATAAGTATAGTAGTGAGACTATCGACGCTTGTATGATTGGGGACTTAGAAGGAACATTCGGGACGAATGTTTCTAAGGAAGAATGTTATACCCGTAGTTCCGAGGTATGTATGCGAGGGGCGTCACGTCGAGAATCTGACGAAAGTGGAAAGGAAGAAAGAGGTGATTTTTCCACGGAAAAGTTTAGGTTTTGTGAAGGAAAAAGGTTCGTTAATGGAATGGATTCCCAGTTTGGTTTTGGACTTCTTAGATTATATTAGAATTATGGAATTTTATTTTGGAAATGGTCACGTGGGGCCGGGAGAAATTCTGATTTTGTAGGGCGCTTTGATTTTGAGATTTTGGCGTTATGGATATTTTGGAAGGCGAAATATTTTGGGCCAGTCGGGCGACACGTGTCACCCATGTGGCACACTTGGCGAAATATGTTTGTGCACGGCCGGTTAAAGTCGTTTTCGGCGAAGCGTTACCTAACTACGAAGGGTAAATTACGGCTATGTCATTTAGTATTTTTGCGGATTTTTCCGAGAGGCAGCGTTTTGGACCAACGAGAGGCAACGCAGCACCCTCTCGTTGGTGGACTCGAAAGGCGTTAGGGCGATTGGATGAAGGGTTGCTAGATTTTTGTGTAGATATTTGTGAGGTTTTAAGGAGTAGGGTCTAGGGCACTTGGGCATATCTTGGCCCTCCACTGCCCACTTGGCTAGATCTTGGCCGTTGGTTGGCACTTTGCTTGGCCTATAAATACCTCTCCTTTGAAGACTTCATCCGTTCTATAATTTCCAAGTCTTGAAAACCTCCTCCTCCTTGTTGGTTTCGTCCTCCTCTTCCTTTGTGAGGCCTTGGCCGAGGTGCACCACTCCCAGAGGCCTTGGCGAGAAATTACCTTCACTCACAGTGGTGTCTTAGTGGTACCACACTCTGATAGGAAATACTCTCCAGTATTGTTATAATGCCCAAATTACCTTACCAGTATACCTTGTTGTATTCTAAGGTTATACCTATCTGAAAAGCCAGAAATACTATTATACTTCCCGTCGATCCAGCGAAACCACAGGAAAAATCTCCATAGTCCGTTGGAGTATTGTGTAGAAGTTGGTTAGAACTTCTAAGGGTGGTTTAAGCGGGTTGGGCGCTCGGAGTTGGAGCTAAGCGATTGCCGGGATCGACTTTATACTTGGATAATTATGGGCTTATCGAGGTAAATATCTTGTCCCTCTATTGTAATTGGAAATTACATGTTGTTAGAATATATAGTTGAAGTATACTATATATAGAAGGCGAACGTGGTTAGTTGGCAATGTCTTTTGACTTAAGCTGAAGAAGCCCAGGCGTATTCTGATGAGACTTGTGTAGTAATCTTGTAGAGTAGAATTGTACCGTTCGGGTTAGATGTATAACCCACGGTTGGCTTGGTAGTAGGCCGATTAGAGGAGGAGATTTCTGTATTGCGGGGAGAGTCTTCGAATTTTCGGTAGAATGTTCTGCGATAAGATCTAAATGTTAATAAAGCGCGTTGTGGCCTTATAGGTTGAAGTACTACGTGTGGCGCGTTACAGCAGCAAGGAGTGGCCGACGGTTGGGAGTACTTGGGCGTTTGCTATTAGTCGATACTCGTCAGCGAGGTATGTGAACCTCTTCCTATCTCTTACAGCGTGATATGTGTGAACTATGTAAATGCGGTGGGCGTCACGTATACTAAATGTATTTGATTGGTGTAAAACATAAAGTGTTATAACGGCTTTATGGGAAGTTGGTTATAACGGCTTTATGTTGGTAAGAAAATACGTGTGGTTTTAAAAGGTAAGCGATTTGAACTATAAGCGGCTTGTTATGTGTTAATAAAGAACTTGAAGTATTTCAAAAGAGTTTTGAATCATTTTGAGAGAAGAAGTAATACTTGATTTGTTTTGAAAACTTAAGAGTTATACTAGCTTTATGGAAAGTTGGGTATAACGTCTTAAGAATGTTTCTTGATTTTGGAAATCGAATGTGTATCGGCAAACCAACTGCTGGCGTTAATAAAAGGAAATGTTTTGTGATTAAGTATTATTAAAACGATAGAAACTTCCATCCATAGAAGCTAAGATGAGACAAAATGATATTTCCTAGATCATGTAAATTGTAATAAGATTGTTGTACATAAGAATATCCTACTCACATATAAGACTTATGTTTCTCGGATAGTTTAAAGAGAATTATATTCTTAAATGAATAAGACTATGAACTCTGAAACCTTTCTAAATAAGAAACATGAACATTTGAAATTAGGCAAACTTGGGCGTTTGGAAAATAATGTTGTTACTTGAGTTTTACAAAGAGAAGTGTTTTGATTTACTTCAAAAGATAATCACTATATTTTCATATACTACGGGCATTGTGTGACTTTTGTGAAAGTAACGTATCTTTTAAAGAGTTAATGTATTAAGTACTTGGGGTTTAAAACCCAGAACTTGTTATCATATAGTAGAAAGTACCTTGTGTTTATTACTTTATTGTGTTGTTTTTTGATAGCCTTGTAATACTTTCTTGTTGATTTGATAAGTAAACATGCTAGGATCTTTACGTGTGTTAGTATCTTGTGATGTTTGTGTAAAGGGTTTTCCTTTGTTGTGCTTATGTTGTTTAACGATAATTTGTTATGATAGTATTATACATCACTCATCTTGAGAAGATTCAGGGTTAAAGCTGCCCTCCGTCTGGGGTAGACTCAGGCTGGGTCGATGGACCTATGATTGAGACTACCATGCGGGTCGAGGCCTATGCGGAGCTAGCGGGAGTTCCGAGTTAGGATCGGCCCTTGTGGTCATGCGGTCCTTGTGGCCCGTGCGGACGGCGAGTCGGGGCAGCTGCCGGAGTAGCTACCCTCGATGCGCGGGGTTATACCTCATGCGGGCGATCTGATTGGCCTATCGTGGCTGCGAGAAAGTTCCGGGCTAAACGCGCGCATTAGATCTTCGCGGGCAAGTGGTGGCTTTGATCATGTGACCAGTGCAGACAGATCTTATGATCACGATTCGTGACCTTGTTGATGCGTAGGTGTTAGTAATCGGCTATGCCTTACGTTACTTACATGCGTGTTATTATGTACAGGTGGGACCTGGTGTTCATGTGTGTTCCTGGTGCTTTTATATCATAAGCTAGGCGTGGTGAGAAGGTATTCCACGGGCATGATTGATGTTGTGGGCGTGAGACCCATTGTTATATTTGGTGATAACTTGAGGCGTGAGTCGCGACTTGACATATTTGCTTATTATTGTGAGCGTAGTTTGGTTATCATACATGTCTCTGCTTTATAGACTATTATGATTTCATTCTGATATTTTTAGTTTCACATACTCGGTGCTGTTATGCGACCTCGCCCGAGCTGCGTTCATCGCGAGTAAAGTACACGATCATTGATCCTCGCTCTTAGAGTCATGATTCGGCGTTTGGTAAAGCTCCGTTTACTCAGGCTTATCGGTGGTATAGTTCCCTGTTGTTGTAGGTGTTTACATTCGGGGTATGGCGGGCCCTGTCGCCATTGTTGTCGTATAATTTCTTAAGTGCAGTAATCTTGTTGTGGCGGGGTTTGTAAAAAGGATTAAAAGCTATTCGTGTTGGAAAAAGTCGTTATTTATATTTATGCCAAAGCGAGTTTTGCTCAGTTATTGTTTCATATTTCATAATATGTCTTGTATTGTTTATGTTCGATTACTCGATGTTGTATCACTAGGGTGCGGGGTAAGCGCACGATCCGGGGCGAGAATCGGTCGTGGCAAACGTTTCCTGTTTCGTAGGGAAAATTCGGCTATGCCATTACTAATTTTGCGGATTTTTTTAGAGGCGAAACATTTTGGACGGCGGGAGGCGACACTTGGCACCCTCGTTGGTGAACTTGAATCGTCCATTTGGGCGAATTGGAGGAAACCATAGCGCGTTTTTGTGCCTTGTGCACAAGTCGAGAGTTGGTAGGATATTTGTGTATAGTTAATCCTCACTACACTTGCCTTGCACTTGTCTTCATCTTGGCGTTGGTTGGCCCAGGCTTGAGCTATAAATACCCCCAGGATGGAGAGTTCTTCGTCCAAAGTTATCTTCCAAGTCTTGAAATACTCTCCTCTCCCTTAGCCTTTCGTCAGCACCTCCCACAGCCAGGTGAGTTTGGTAGAGGCTACCCACTGCTGGCGAAATCTACCCCCTCCATGGTAGAAAAGTTGTCTTCTAGTATTGTTATAATGCCCCGAAATATCCTAGCCCAAATCCACTTAGTCCTTTGTAGAAGTTGTAAAGAACTTCTAAGGTTTCTTGGAGCTCTGGAGCGTCCTGACTTAGGAGCTAAACCTTGCTCAGGCGACTTTATCTAGGATATTATTGGGCTTCACAGATAACTAATCCTAACCTCTTTGAATTAGAGAATACTACTGTAGTAGTATTAGAATAAGTATTAAATACTTAGAAGAATATCACAGAATAGAATTGAACTGTTACCACGGTGGAAGGGTTTAAAAGAAGAATAATCAAAGCTGTTTTCCTGTAGACTTATATAGCTCATAGGGTGAGGAAGTGTGCTCAACTTTCCATAAATTGTGAACCCTCTGTTGGAATGACCTTGAGTAGTCTTTGATAGATGTACAGTGACTATTATAAAGGTGACTCTCTTGTGCGACATATTGACTTAGCGGTGGTTTTTATTTGAGAAGGTATGTGATTCCTCTAAAGCATGATATTTTACAATATATAGTGCGGTGAGCGTACGTGTGTTAAGCGAATAATAACTTCTGCAATGTCTTTGACTTAAGCACGAATAATACTTATGGCAATGCCTTAAGCTTTGAATAATAATTACGGCAATGCCTCGCATTAGCAAGCGAATAACAAGAGAAAGCATTTCAAAGAATCTTGAATCATTTTTATGAAGATAAATATTTGGTTTTAAAACAAAAGCTTAAGAGTTATACTAGCTTTATGGGAAGTTAGGTATATGACTTAAGAAAGATAAAAGGCATTTACTTGTTTGTTTATAAAAGCCTTGTATTGATTTTTGTTAAGTGTAGTAAGATTTGTGTGATAAGTAGACTATTATGATGCTACAGGTTATTGTCTTGAAATCTTTGTGTAAGTCAATTCTTGCATGCTTCGTTGCTAGCAGAGTAAGTCGGTTGTCTTGTTATTGTATCACCTACCCTTGCCATTATCTGAGGCTTGCCCACGCGATCTTGGTCTATCGGCTATGCGGTCTGTGAGACTATCACGGAGCAGCGGTATGCTCAGGATTGATCATTCGGGTGTTTAGCCTGATGCGGGGATTCCACTCGATCTGTTGAGTTTATCTGGTCTTTTGAGGCTATGCGGTGCGGGAGCCTAGGCGGATGGGGTTAGCTGCCCCGTGAGAATACCTCATGCGAATGCAGTGTGTGACTATCACGAGTGCGGAAGTCGGGGACTAGAGCATGAGAATGATACTATGGGCGATTAGCCTTGCCCGATCATTCAGCGGCCTAGAATAGACACATTCTGATTTTCTATTCTTGTTGTTGTTTGTGATGTGGCACTATGTGCAATTGAGCGATTGTATTTGTGAAAAGGTTTTAAATACTTTGATTTCATTGATTCTTTATAGTTTCACATACTTAGTACTGTTATCTTGACCTCGCCCGAAGTGCGTTAAATCTCTGCCGTGGTAAAAGCCAGGCAGTGCTAGATCCATCGCCCAGGATCTTTTTGCGTGGTGTCGGGAGCTCATCTTATCGGAGGCTCTACTTTTAGGTATGATCTCCTGTGTGTAGATAGT